>QEPC01012487.1:34505-56338 GCA_003113815.1 Sphenodon punctatus | reverse complement strand
TTTTACATGGCTATGCTGAGTGGTGGGTCTGTGAACGTGGCGGTGCATGGGTGGTGCATGCACATGGCCAAACACGCATCCACACTTACCCTCCACTCATCCACACACACTACACACTATATCTATCTATCTCTATAACTAAGCTAAGTCCTACATCTATCTATCTATCCAGCCAGCCAGCCAGCCAGCCAGCTGTCGGTCGGTCGGTCGGAAACACAGACGGTTCACAACAAAGAACACACGGAGGGGTACAAAATCAAAAGGAAACCTAAATCTATCTACTCTTACTCTAAATAAATCCAAAAAGAGGGGAAGGGAATCAGGGATGGACTATATAGTGGGAGAAGGGAAGGATTCAATGGAGGGGAGGGAGAAAGAACACATGGAGGGGTAAAAAATAAAAATAACACCTAAATATATCTAATCTGATCTAAATAAATGAAACTATGGAGGTAAATGTGTAGGAATGGGTGAAATAGGAGGAGGATGGCAATGGATTAGGAACACAAACTGCTGAAAATGCTTGTTGACAGGATCAGTGGCTAGCTCAGAAGGAATTCGAAGGGGGGATGGCAATGACTTTTGTTACTTGCTGCGCCCGCCTTACCACAAGCTCATTGACTCTGTGCAGCCTAGCCCCATGCCAATCTCAGACTGCGAAGCCAGTGGGTGGAGGAATAGAGGGATGGTGATTGGGCAGGCTGACTGCTATTCCAAGCCTCTCCACCCCTGGCACCAGGAGGTCTGCGCCTCAGCCCCCCCTCCCCCTCCCTGGGCCTTCCAGCCCTGTTTTTCCTGCCCTAACGCCGCTGAACTCATCCGAACGCAGCTGAACTGTTTGGGGCTTTGGGCATTTGGTTTGGGTGTTAGGTTCGGCCGTCCAAATGGCTGAGTTTGGGCTGAACACTGAATGGCCGAACTGCATTCGCACCTCCCTATTGGACATCACGGTTTGCTGGCCAAAATTTTTGATGGCCGTGCTTAAACTTAGAACTAGTACCAAATAATGTTTAACTCTTATGGATTTATTTGGACTTTTGAGTACATTTTAATTACTGCATTGTTACTGCTTTGTGATGTTCTTTGGCTTTGCAATAAATAAATACATATAAATAAAAGAACCCAAACAGTTTTCTCATTCCTAGCTGCCGTGAGCAGCTGTGTCAGGAGGGCCGGGGTATTAAATTTGTATAAATAAATAAATAAATAACCCACCCCCACCCCCATCTCAGCTGCAGTTGGGAGAGAGGAGGGAATGACTGGAAGAGGCAGCATGGGGCAGAATACTTTAGCAAACAGTATAGGAGATCAAAAGCTTAACTAACTACCATGCCACACTGATGGTGCTGTTTTTCTAATCCAACACCTCAGACAAGTTCATGCCATCCCTTCCCTCCTTTCCTTAAATCAGGTGTGGGGAACCTTAGGCCCAGGAGCTAAATGTGTCCCACTGCAAGTTTTTTATTTGGCTCCTTTCCAGTTCCTGGATCTGTCCCATATATCCAGGTCCTACCCTCAAGAACTGAAAGTCTGAGTTCAGGGTAAGGGATCAGAGACGAGGACATGCACAAATGGACAAGAGACAGATCTATGTGACTTCAGGCTCCAAAACCAAAAGATGTGGAGAAAGGAATCCATTCTTAATACTTTAAAAAGTGGATCTCATGATTTTGGGGGCCCAACTCATGATTCTAGAACAATTGGAATTGGCTGACTTACACACAGGGTTTGGGTTTTCTCCTCTGGTGGGGCACTGCAGCAGCCTGGAGATGAGGAGACTGAGATGGGGGTGTGGGAGGCAGGATAGCACCCCACCTGTCCTTACCAGCCACCCCTGACCCAAGTTCTCTCCCTTCACAACGCTTTCCAGATTAGATGAAAAGTGATGCATAGGAGGAGGTTACAATTAATTGTGTTCTTTTTTATATCCATGTGTACTTACATTTGCCTTTTTAACAGGGTTGACCTTACCACGGGGCGGTTCAAGGCAGCTGCCCTGGGCCCTGCTCCTTGGGGGGGGAAACAGTTGGGGTCTCCAGCTCCCGGCCTGACAGTGGCCGGGAGTTGGGGACCCTGAGCGCTGGACCCCCAGCTGACTTCGACAGCTAGGCAGAGGAGGGGTCCATCAGGAGTGAGGGAGAGGCAGAGGTCCCACCTCTCCCTCATTTCCCCTGGCCGGGAGACTGACAGGCAGGGTTGGCACCCATGGATGAGGGAGAGACGGGGCCTCTGCTTCTTCTCTCACTTCCAGCAGAAGTGAGGGAGAAGCAGGCAGAGGCCCCGCCTCTCCCTCACACCGCTGGCCACCTCCACTGCCTGGCTGTTTCAGCCAGGAGAAATGAGGGAGAAGTGGGGCCTCTGCCTCTCTCTCTCCCTCATTTCCCCTGGCTGAGACTGTGACAGGCATCTGCCGCCGCGGTTTCCACCCCGCCTGAAGCTCCGAGCCTGGTGTGGGGCCTGCAGTGGCGGCGGTAGCAGATCAGGTAAGTGATCCAATTTGGAATCCGAATGGCTGCTCAGGCTTGGGGATGGGTGGAGTGGAGTGCCCCTCTGCCCATTACCGAGCCTAGGTCCAGGTAGCGCACTGCCCCAGGGCCGGGGAGTGCCCCCTGGGCCGGGGAGCACCCCTAGGCCTGCCGGCCTGCGGTGCCTTTGCTGCTGCTGGAAGATAGAGGCCCCGCATTTGTTCCCTGCTCTGGGCCCTGTTTAAGCTAAGGCTGACCCTGCTTTTTAAGAGAGTTTAAAGCCAGCTATTTTCTTATGTCTTTCAAATTTTCTTATGTCTTATAAAATTGCTAGTTTCTGAAAGGTATCATGACAGCAGGCAGTCTGGAGAAGTTATTTGAAGGTGGAGAGAAAAGTTAAGGACATTTTTGCTTTCTGCAATCTGGGCTCTATGAAAGGGAAAAACACAGATGAGACTGGCATCTATATTCTCAAAAGCCACTATCTGAAAGGTGTACTTGATCAGAAGTGCATGGGGATTTGTGAAGGCAGCTTCTGGGCACTGATTTTCTGGGAGACTCCAAGGCACATGGAAGGCTGCAAAAATGGCCCAATTGATTAGCAGTAGAGCATTTTAAAGTTTTCTGGTGCAAAACTCGCATCCTAAAATTAGGGTATTAATTGAACCCCAGCTTGGAAATTCAAAGGAGTTAGAGGTTACACTTTCCAAAATGAATATATTGTTCTTTAGTCAAGGATATCAGAATGATGTTCAAAGCAGAGAAAGGAAGGATTTAAACATGCTGAAGTGGGAGAGATGATGAAACAACAGAATTATAATCAATTTGAAACCCAACAACGTTCAGGAAGCTGGACCAAGAGACAGGTCTGGAAGGGAAATGGGAAGAATCTTTCTACTTCAGTTTTCCCTCAAAAAGGCAGACAGCATATTAGTGAAAAGGGACAATTTATGCAACAGGGTTCTCCTGGATACTGGGATAAGACTATAGTTCCTTCTAATAGAGGAGTCTACATACTACGTGCTTTCGTTGACGACCTGCACCATGAGTTAGATCACGGCAGACCATCTCTTTTGATCTTACTAGATCTGTGGGCAGCATTTGATACCATTGACCATGACATGTTGGTGGTAGGGATGTGCGGACGTGGTACGGAAGATCGGAGTTCAGCCCAAACTCGGCCTGTTCGGACAACCGAACCAAACTTCCGAACCGAATGCTTGAACTTCCGAACAGTTCGGAAAAGTTCGGATGAGTTTGGGGTCTGGAAAAACATGACTTTGGGTGGGAAAAATGTAACTGGAAGGGGGAGGCAGCTGAGGAGCAGACTTCCTGGCAACAGGGGTAGACACCAGGGGTGGTTTCAGGGCCAAAAATACCAATACAGAAAATACCAATACAATCGGTTTTAGTACCGATAGCACTTTTTTGAATGTTCTGCCAAGTTCTGCCGAACCGAACTCCGCCAAACCGAACAGCTGAACCCGAACAGCCAAATCCGAACTCGGGTTTCGAACCAAACAACTGAACGTCCGAACGGCGTTCTGTTCACCCATTCCTAGTTGGTGGCTTGTCTGCGGGACCGGGCTGGGGTGGGTGGAATTGTCCTTGAATGGTTCTGCTCTTTCTTGGCTGGGAGAACTCAGCGGGTGGTGCTTGGGGAGCCTGGGACCTCACAGGTGGAGTCTCACAGGATTCTATTCTGTCCCCCCCTCCTGTTCAATATGTACATGCAGCCTTTGGGTGAGGTCATGAGAGGGTTTGGCATACAATGTCATCAGTATGCCAATGATACACAGCTTTACATCTCCTTTTCAGCAGACCTAGACTCAGCAGTCTCGGTGCTTACCCAGTGTCTGGCGACTGTGGGGGATTGGATGAAGGCGAGTTGTCTGAAGCTGAATCCTGAGAAGACAGAGGTAATGTTGGTGTGTAGGGGTGGAGGAGTGGTGGCCCCCGTCATTGATGGGGTTTGCCCATCAATGCCGCTCAGGTCCGTAATCTAGAGGTGCATCTCGATTCACAGCTCCACCTGGATTCCCAGGTGGAGGCTATGATGATGAGCGCCTTTCGCCAGTTACATCTGGTACGATGGCTGCAGCCGTATGTTTCAGACTCTGACTTGGCCACCATCATCCATGCCTTCATCACCTCTAGACTGGACTATTGAAACGCACTCTATGTGGGGCTACCCTGTAGGCTGCAGCTGATGCAGAATACGGCAGCCCATCTCCTTATGAGGATGGGTCATCATAAACACATTACACTGGTGCTCCGCTCTCTGTGCTGGCTGCCTATTGTCTTCCGAGCCCGATTCAAGGTGTTGGTGCTGACCTATAAAGCCCTATGTAGCCTGGGCCCTGCTTACCTGTGGGACCACCTCAGGCCATGGTGCAGCCCCTGTGGACATCCGGGGACACCCAACTCAAAGTCCCCTGTACTTCCCGGATGGCGATGATGGGGAGGGCATTCTTGGTGGCCACTCCTAGGCTGTGGAACTCCCTCATGATGGAGGCCTGCTTGGCCCCGGACCTCCCTTCTTTCCAAAGACAGTGTAGGACCTGGTTGTTTCACCAGGCCCTTGGGGATGGAGACGGGGAGGGTGGTATAGGGTTGGGGGGAAGTGCTTAGTGTTTGGTTCTGCTTTTTAAATGAGTTTAATAAGTTTTAATAAGTTTTATAATTGTTATGCATTTGATTTTAATTGTTGAATTGTTGTATTTTTAAATCTTGTTGTGAGCCACCCTGAGCTGCTATTGTGAGCAGGAGGGAGCGGGCTATAAATGTTCCAAAATAAATAAGAAATAAATAAATTAATTAATCAGTTATCGGACATGGCCTGTTCTTTGTGTAATTGAGTGGAACGAATAGAGACTGCAGGTTCCATGCCACATTCTCATTTTGTGAGTTCTTTAGGACAGCAGCCACACTCTTTGTCTGTAGAAGAAGAGGAAATAACCTTTGATGCATGTCAGGGAAATTATGACAGACTATGAAGATCAGGCGATTTGAGATCCATATTTTGACCGTGAACAAGTAGCAGTCTTTCTTGTTCCAGGAAGGGAAAAGGGATTAAGAAGAAAAGGTATTACTGATGCCAGGTTGTCCCTCCACAGGAGATCATTGCTCATCTGGAATTTGATAACCAGTGTAGGCCACTGATTTCTGTTAAGGTAGGGGAACAGGTTATTTCTGTGCTTGCTGATACTAGAGCTTCAATCTTGGTACTAAATTCTACTTTCCCAGGTATAGCTGAGTTAAATTGGCAGTACCTTTGCCATGCAAGATAAGGAATCTTGAATGTAACCATACTTTTGCAGTGACCCAGGGTATTTTCAGACATTACGAGATCACGCTCAACCACAGTGAACCACGGCCAATCCCGCCTCGGGGTCAAAGCGCCCTGAACGTCTGTTTCGCGGGTGCCAGATGTTCACCACGGTCAATATCAATAACAATAGTTCACGGGGTCAAAATCAACCACGCTGCCGGAGTTCCCTCCCAGACCATCTCCGAAAGCGTGGTCAAAGAGATTCCCGACAGGAACCAACAAAAAGTAACGTCTGGCCAGCAACCACCAGCCGGAATCCAAGGAAATGATTCCCAGACGGGGACAAAGCATGCAGTGTCACTGCCAGGCAACCAGTAACAACACAGGCTGGGGAGGGAGATTTAAAGGGCACACAGCAGCATCTGGGACGAGCCGCCCCGGTGCCTTCCGGGTGCTTTGACCACGGCCCGGTGCGGGATTGGTGTAATGTCTGTTGTGCTTCCCCGGACTGTGATCTGGTGGCCTGATTCACTGCCGTGATCCCGGTCCTGTCACATCTGTTCGGGGCTTTTTTTGACCATGGGGGGTGGTGGTTCGGTTCACCCCCACCGGGAATCCACTGTGGTGAATCGGGACCGCGTAACGTGTGAAATCACCCCGTCTCCAAAGGATATCATTTATTAGGATGTGACTTTCTGGTGAAAAATGATTTGATTCTGGATTTGGAGAGAAAAGTGGAGAGAACTTCCAGAGCAGTCAAACATAGATTTCAGGGAAATAGCTATTACCATAAGAGGAATAATGAATTTCATGACCAAGTGTCGTCCCCACAGAAGAATTCATAGACACTGATATTTAATAATGTACTTGTTTTGTTTCAGCTTTACTGAAGGATAGAGTGAATGAAGTCCACAGCAGCAAACAAACTATGAAAATTCTTTGAACTTCTTTTTTAGGGAGAGACGGGGTGCTTTCATACATGACGGCTGTTCCTATGGCCATGGACTGCTCTGGGCTGTGGCAGGTACTGTCACTCCAGCTGGGACTTGGCCTGGCTGCTGAACAAATGTTACAGAGGCCACTCAAGGAGGGGTCAGGGAGATGCACAGACATGTGTCCACACATCCCCGTTCCTGCACCCCATGTTGCACCTTGCCCCTGACTGATGGGTGGCCATGGCGCCCAATGATATCTGCCAAGGCGCCCAGCCCCACCGTAACTCTGGACCATGGTAAGAAAAGGGGGCTATCAGACATGATAGCTCACTTTACTCCAGGTCCAATGACTGGCTCCTGATCCTGTTGGAGCTTAGCCTGGGCTGTGACTTGAGCTAATCTCCACCACAGTCAGGAGACTGACCGTGGTAACATCTGGCAGCTGCTTTCAAACTTGATGGTGTCACCTGGATTAATCTGCACTAAAGTGGATTAATCCTGCCACCATCATGTCTGAAAACACCCAGGATTGAAGGAACAACCTAAGCTTTGTGACAAAATGATGTCAACAAGGTGTTATCAGCCAGGAGAATTTCCCATGAAGGAAGTGTCATCATGCTTATGCTGATGGGACTGATGGTTTTAATGCAGTGCCAAGTTTCTTCTACCATATCTCCTTCTATTTTGGAGAGATTATATGTTGGATTGTAATCGCCAAGACAATGTGACTTTACATTTGTCTCTAAACATTTCTTTTACTTTTAATACTTATGGAGTGTGGAAATTGTTTTTAAATGCTAGAGTAGGTTTTAAAGATGTAGTTAAGTATCAATTAGAAAATTGCTCAGACAAGAAGTTTATAATATGATATTTCTTTGGACTAACAAAACTAAAATGACAGTGGTGAATGTAACTTCTGATTTATTATGAATTTTAAAACTTCAAGAAAAGATAGAACAGTGACTGAAAGTAGTTTATCATCAGACGATTAAAGTTATGTGTATTTCTCCTCCCTAGGGATTCAATGAAACAGTCCGTAAGGTAGTGATGAGAAGTTATAATGGGGGGAAATATCCCAAGAGACAATTTGTTGTAGGTACAGCTGGTGAAAATCTATTGATAAAATATACTTTACCTAGAGTTAGTAGGTTGCCCATAGTGGACTGGAAATGTATGAAGACATTGGAAGGAAAGATTACTACTGGAGGGTGTAAGACCTATAAGGATAGGGTTCCAGCAGCAGTGGGATTTCCCTATAAAACTTGGATTGGAAAGATGGAATATTTTAATAAACTGAATGAAGGGATCGTATATATTTCCAGGCTTCAGGTAACTGATTCTGCAAGATATGAAGCATGTGTACAGTTTGAAATTTTAGGGGAACTTTTTGTATTGATTTTGAATTTTATGTAACCGTGAAAGCTTTAGAATTACCTGGTAGATCTAAAGACAATTTTCAATGTCCAGTGTTCTAAAATGGCCCACTAGTAATGGTATAATTACTAGCCGTTTACTGGGATATTGTTGAAGACATTTAAATTCATGCATGTCCCTGGGATTTAACACTTTGGAATATGAAAGAGTTTCCATACTGTAGAAATGCTAAGGTTTTATCCTTTTTCTATACCATTCTGAGCAATAAGGTATTGGCGTATCAACAGAGAATCCAGGGAAGATTTAATTTGTTTGATCAACATACTAGAAAAGTTTCTCTTTACATAAAAAAGAGGGATATTAGAAGATGTCACTACAGCTGGAGGTGGATTTTAGTTCCGGCATGTCATTATGGAATCGCTTTTTTGATATTTAAATAGTGCCATTATGATATTTTCTGTTTTATTTTCTATTACTTTATGACTAATTCCTAACATTAGAAAATAAGAACATAAGTAGTGCCATACTGAGTCAGACCAATGGTCCATCAAGCCCAGCATCCTGTCCTCCGACAGTGGCCAATCTCGATCGCATGGGAGAAGAACCAGCAGTCACAATGGGCAATCCATTCCCCGTTGTTCACTCCCAGCTCCTGACAATAAGAAGTTCATCCCGTAAACTACTTGGTTAATAGCTATTAATGGACCTACTCTCTAAGAACTGTTTTAAACCCAGCTATACTACTGGCCTTGACAATGTCCTTAGGAAACAAATTCCATAAGTTAATTATGCGTTGAGTGAAAAAGTACTTCTTTTTATTTGTTTTAAATCTGCTGGCAGCTAGTTTCATGGAGTGTCCCCTAGTTCTAGTACTATTTGAGAGGGTAAATAACTGTTCACTATCTACTCGTTCCATACCACTCAACATTTTATAAACCTCTATCATGTAGCCTCTCAGTCTTCTCATCTCTAAGCTTAAGAGACCCAGCTTGTCAAGCCTCTCTTTGTACTGAAGCCGTTCCATACCCTTTATCATTCTCATTGCCCTTCTCTGTACATTTTCTAGTTCAGCTATGTCTTTTTTGAGATGGGGTGACCAGAACTCGACACAATATTCCAGGTGCAGTTGCACCATTGATTTGTATAGAGGAATTATGACATCCTCAGTTTTTATTCTTTATCCCTTTGCGAATAACTCCTAACATTCTGTTTGCTTTTTTGACTGCTGCTGCACATTGGGCTGAGGATTTCACTGTATTGTCCACAATCACTTCCAGATCCTTTTCCTGAGTGGTAACTCCTAGCTTAGTACCCAGCATTGTGTACTCATATTTTTCCCTATGTACATCATTTTGCACTTGTCCACATTAAATCTCATCTACCATTTAGATGCCCAGGAACCCAGTCTCATAAGATCCTGTTGCAGTTCTTCACAGTCTGCTCGTGCAAGTTTTAACTACCTTGAATAACTTGGTGTCATCTGCAAATTTTATCACCTCACACTTAACACCCTTTTCCAGATCATTAATGAATACATTAACAGCACCAGTCCCAATACAGATCCCTGGGGCACACCACTTTTTTCATCTCTCCATTGTGAAAACTGACCATTCAGTCCTACTCTTTGCTTCCTATCCTTTAACCAGTTACCAATCCATAGTATAACACTAACTCCTATCCCATGACTTTTTAATGTTCTCAAGACCCTTTTAAGTCGGACCTTATCAAATGCTTTCTGGAAATCCAGGTACACTATATCTACTGGGTCTCTCTTGTCCACATGCTTATTTACACCCTCAAAGAATTCCAACAGATTAGTAAGGCATGACCTACTTTTGCTAAATCCATGTTGACTTTTCCCCATTAAGCCATGTTTATCAACATGCCCAGCGATTCTGTTCTTAATGATAGTTTCCACCATTTTACCCGGCACAGATGTCAAGCTTACTGATCTGTATGCATTCTGTTTGCCTTTTTGATTGCTGCTGCACGTTGACCAGAGGCTTTCAATGAATTGTCCACAATACTCCAAGACCCTTTTCCTTTTCCTAAATTAACCCACAATTTAGAATCCAGGATTGTGTATCTAGGTCACGAGTAACTATTGTGACATCTGGTAACATCCATTGTGATAAATGGAGGAATCTAGAGTTTACAATCTGGCACCTTTCACAAGTAGTAACATTTTAAGAAATGAAGCTAACCCAACCTGGCACATGAGACATCGCATGTGGAAAGAAGTTAATTTCACAAAGGTCATGGATTCCTGTGACTTATGTCTACTTCATTATTGTATCTATTTCTAATAATAATAATCTTAATATAGCACCCCCCTGCCATGGCACTCAGAGCACTTTACATACAACAATTTAACACAATTTTTAATCCTCACAACAGCCCTATGAGGTAGGTTAGGCAGAGAGAATAATGTGACTGGCCCAAGGTTGCCCAGTGAGTTTCTGGCTAAGGTGAGATTAGTACTGGAGTCCCCCACTACCTCCTGGTCCAAGTACTGTGCACCTAGCCATTATACCACACTGCCTCTACAGGTGCAGAGTAAAGTTTCAGATAATTAGTAGTAATATCAACTTTCTGTTTGCATCAGGTATGTTGTGTAATAAGTGTACAAGGGGTTTCCTGAGTTCTGAAGTCATCAACACAGGGTATTTTCAGACGTTACGAGATCACAGTGAACCACGGTTAATACCCACCTGTGGTCAAAGTGTCTCGAACGTCTGTTTGGCGGCCGCCAGATGTTCGTCACGGTCAATACCCACATGGGGCCAATTTGAACCACGCTTCCCGGGCTAGTGGGGGGAATGTCCCGGGAAGCGTGGTCAAAGAGATACCCAGCGGGGACAAAAAAAAAGTAACGTCTGGCTGGGCACCACAGCCCAGGATCCCCGGCGGGATCCCGGGCCGTGGTGAATCCGGCCCGACGCGGCGGCTGCATTGGCTCCGCCGCCTGCCCGTCTCCCCGGAGGGTGGGCAGTGGGAGCGTGGAGGAGGCGGGGCTGTGCGGCTGCACATTGCACCACGCGGCCCTGCCCCCTCCCAGATTCCCCACCGGAATACCCCCGGTACGTCTGATACAGAGTGATGGGGTGACCTCGGCGGGGAATGAATGCGGTGATTTCGGTATGGGGCCAATGGGCCCCATAACGTCTGAAATCACCCACAGTCTCTGTCCAGTACATCTTTCTTAAAAAAAGAACCTGCAAGCATAGAGATGATCCACCAGAGGCAGAGAAATATGGCAAGGGTATATTCAAAGGAATAACATGAAAGAGCCAGTCAAGTGGCATAGTGATAAGTCATTGTGATCTAAAGTTCTGGGCTGACTCAGATTTCCAGGCATTGGCAGAAATAATGCTAGACACACTGCAGAGATGATATAGACAGGTTCTTGTGGGAAAGATTGCATACATCATTCTTGCACATCCCCAAACAGACATCTAACAGAATTTGGCTTATTTCTCTCAGGCAAAAGGGCTTACAAGCTGTGAAAAGCTAAATGAGTGTCTCTGGCAAGCCTGTTATAGGATTCTGAATATGCCATTAAAATGTATTATGATGGTGCGTTCTTGCTGCTATAGTTAAGGTGTTAGCAATTTCATTAGAAACCCCATTCTTTAAAGGATTACAGCACAGCCATAAAATTTTTGCTTTGAACTAAAACAAACTATATGATGCAATGTTTCAGTTATAGGTCCAAGTTTTCTTTCTTGTTCACATTTAAAAGGAAAAAAATATATAGTCTGGCTGTTTCATAAGTTGTTCAGTGTGAGCTAATTCCTGCCTACTCTAGGCAAATGCATAGCCCAGAATACTTAAAAAGTGATTAAAACATCAAAAGCAGCAGGGTCAAACTCTTGTCTTTCATTACTACAAAAAATAAAGGTTTTAATCCTCAAACACTTTCTCTGGAGGAGGCCCATTGAAGCCTCCTCTAGAGTAAGAGGTTTGTTAATTGAAGTCAATGCTAATACATTGGATCCATCTTCAGAGCTCTGCACTAGTGCAAGCGCCATTGTTGTGAATGGGATTTGAATGGAAACAATGCTTTGAGGATTTGAGAGACTTGGATATTAATTGCTTTTCAGGAAAAGCCTATCATGATCTTCAGATGGTTACAACAACATATAAGAATAGATGGGATTTGCAGAGCTTCTAAAGAGATTTGGGATTCCAAGGACTAGCAGCTTTCAATTTTATTTTCCTATTGATTAAAGAAAAGTCAGTTATGCAGCATTAAGCCAAGGGAGAATGAAGCAATTACAGAGAAGCTAAATGAATGCTTTGCTTCAGTCTTCACTGCAGTGGATGTTGGGAGATACTTACACCAGAACTATTCTTTATAGGTAATGAATCAGAAAAACTGTCACATATCAATCTAACTCCAGAAGATGTTCTAGAGCAAATTGACAAACTAAATAGTAATAAATCACCAGGAGCAGATGGTATTCACCCCAGAGATCTGAAGGAACTAAAATATGAAACCACAGATCTACTACTGATAATTTGTAACCTATAACTAAAATCTGCCACTGTACTTGAGGAATGGAAGGTGTGAATGTAACAGAAATATTTAAAAAGGACTCCAGAGGTGATCCTTAAAACTACAGACTTGTGAGCCTAACATCGATGCCGGGCAAAATGGTGAAAACGGTTGCAAAAAATAGAATGGTCAGCCATATTTATAAATGTCATATAATGGGGAAGAGCCAAAATGGGTTTATCAAAAGAAAATCATGCCTCACTAATCTTTTGGGATTTTTGAGGGTGTAAATAAGCATGTGAATAAGGTTGAGCCAGTTGATATAATGTATCCAGATTTTAAGATAGCACTTGATAAGGTCTCTCACATGAGACTCTTGAGGAAATTAAATAGTCATGGGATAGGAGACAGTGTCCTATTGTGGACTGGTAAGTGGTTAAAGGATAGAAAACAAAAAGTAGGACTAAATGGTCGGTTTTCACAATGGAGAGAAGTAAATAGTGGAGCGCCCAGGAATCTGTACTGGGCCCAGTGTTGTTTAATATGTCCATTAATGATCTGGAAAAGGGAGTAAAGAGTAAGGTGATCAAATTTGCAGATGGCACAATTTATTTAAGGAAGTTAAAATACAAGCAGACTGTGAGGAATTGCAGGAGGATCTTGAGAGACTGGGAGACTGGGCAACTAAATGGCAGATGAAATTTTGACAAGTGTAAAGTGATGCACATAGGGAAGAATAATCCAAACTATATGTACACAATATTGGGCACTAAATTAAGGGTTTCCACTCAGGGAAAGGATCTTGGAGACATTGGGTATTTTCAGACGATACGTTGGCCGTTGGCCCCGTACCGGCACCAACGGCTTCGTTCCCCACCGGGGTCACCCCGTAACGGCACAACAGACGTGCCGGGGGGATCCCGGCGGGGAAAGTGGGAGGGGCCGGGGCCGTGCAGCGCAATGTGTGGCCCCGCGGCCCCGCCCCCTCCACGCACCCCGCCGCCTGCCCTCCGAGGAGACGGGCGGGCAGCAGGGCCAATGCGGCCGCCGCGTCCGGCCGCTCGTGCCACGGCCCGGGATCCCGCCGGGGATCCTGGGCCGTGGCACGTGGCCAGATGTTACTTTTCCTTGGCCACGGCTCGGGGTCCGTCTGACCACGCTTCCTGGGACCTTCCCCCGGCTAGCCCGGGAAGCATGGTTCAAACGAACCCCATGTGGGTATTGACCGTGGCCAACATCTGGCGTGCCGTGAACAGACGTACGGGACACGGTGACCACAGGTGGGTATTCACCGTGGTTCACCGTGTTCACGTAACGTCTGAAATCACCCATTGTGTACAACACATTGAAAACTTCACCTCAGTGTGCGACAATGATTAAAAAAAGCAAACAGAATGTTAGGAATTATTCTGAAAGGGATAGAGAATAAAACAGAACATATCGTAATGCTGCTGTATAAGTCTATGGTGTGACTGCACCATGAATATTGTGTACAGTTCTGGTCGGCCTGTCTCCAAAAAGATATAGTAGAATGGAAAAAAGTACAAAGAAAGGCAACAAAGATGATAAAGGATATGGAGCAGGTTCCGTACAAGGAGAGGCTTGATAGATTAGGGTTCTTCAGCTTGGAGAAGAGATGACTGAAAGGGGATATGATCTTTTACAAAATCATGAGTGGTGTGGAAGGAATAAATAGGGAGTTATTTAGCCTCTCAAATAGTACTAGAACTAGGGGACACTCCATGAAACTAACTGGCAGCAGATTTAAAACAAATTAAAACAATATTTTTTTCACTCAATGCATGTAGAATTTGTTGCCAGAGAAGGTGGTCAAGACCAATAGCATTGGTCATTTTTAGAAAGCATTGGATAAGTCAAGATAGGTCAATTAATGACTATTAGCCAACTGGGTGGGGGACATAACCTCTGACTGTCGGGAGCTGGAAGTCAACAACAAGGAATGATCCCATTATGACCTGTTGGGTGGGTATTTCTCCAAAGTGACTGAAGTTCACCAGGCCACTGTCCAAAACAGGATGCTGGGCTTGATGGACCATTGGTCTGACCCAGTATGGCACTTCTTATGTTCTTACCAGAGCCACATTACAATATAGGTCTATTTTTCTATGTAATTACATGTTATTAATATAATTTGTATATGAAACTATCTGTTAAAAATTGTTCCAGTACTAGGCCAGAAGGCTTGAAATCTGTCCAAGTCAATGAGCATTTTCAGAAGAGAATAAGTTTCTGGATAAATTTTCAGAAGAGAATACGTTTCTGGAGAGTTTTGGGAGAAATTAAGTGTACAATCCTTTGTCGTTAAAATCAATGGGTGTTTTTAAATGAGACAGGGTGGGGGAGGGGAATCTGTGGTCAGCACATGAGGTGGGTGCTCTGTGTGTGGGAGTGCTTCAAACAAGCAGCCCCACTCAATGTCCACCCCATCCACGCAACACCCACCCTGTTCAGTCAACACCCACCCCATTCATACATGGGGCACTCTGGATTTCCCAGAGTGCCCTGTGCATGGACTGAGAGGGTGGTTCATGGGTCATGGAAGTGCACACCCCCACCCACTGTATTCAAACAAGACATCCCCCACGTGGACAATAACATAGGTGGCCCAGGTGGACGGTAGCACCCCCCATGTGGGTGGTAGCATAATTGACCTATCTTCCAAGAACTTATCTAATCCTCTTTAAAACCCACCTATGTCCACATGGGGGATGTCTTGTTTGAATAAGGTGAGTGGGGGTGTGAACTCCCATGACCTATGCACCACCCTCTCAGTCCACGCACAGGTAAGACATCCCCCACGTGGATGTGTGAGGGTGTTTCATGTAAAAAAACACCCTCTGTCCCAAACTCTCATGGACTTTAAACGCAGAAGCTTGTTCTGCAATAGGTTAAACAGTCAACTATATTCTTGTAGGTTTTGGGTTTAAGTACTGTTTGGTTTTAGAGGATGTTGGGGAGATACCTACACTGGAACCTTACTTTGTAGTTCATGAATTGGAAGAGCTGTCACAAATCAATGTGACTCTGGAGAAGGTTCTAGAGCAAACTGACAAACTAAATACTAACAAATCACCAGGACCAGATGGTGTTCACCCCAGAGTTATGAAGGAACTCAAATATGAAATTGCAGACCTATTCTTAGTAATTTGTAACCTGTCACTCAAATCTGCCACTGTACCTCAGGACTGGAGGGTGGCAAACGTAACCCTGATATTTAAAAGGGGATCCAGAGGTGAACCTGGAAACTACAGACCAGTAAGCTTGATGTCTGTGCAGAGCAAAATGGTAGAAACGATCATTAAGAAAAGAATCGCTGAGCATGTTGAAAACATGGCTTAATGGGGAAGAGTCAACACGGATTTAGCAAAGGAAAGTCATGACTCACTAATCTGTTGGAATTCTTTGAGGATGTAAATAAGCATGTGGACAAGGGAGTCTCAGTAGATATAGTGTACCTGGATTTCCAGAAAGCATTTGATAAGGTCCCACATAAAAGACTCTTGAGAAAATTAAAAAGTCATGGGATCGGAGGTAGTGTTATACAATGGATCTCTAACTGGTTAAAGGATAGGAAGCAAAGAGTAGCACTAAATGGTAAGTTTTCACAATGGAGAGATGAAAAAAGTGGTGTGTCCCAGGGATCTGTATTGGGACCGGTGCTGTTTAATGTATGAATTAATGATCTAGAAAAGGGCAATACGAGTGAGGTGATCAAATCTGCAGATGACACCAGTTATTCAAGGTAGTTAAAACTTGCACGAGCAGAATGTGAAGAACTGCAACAGAATCTTACGAGACTGGGTGCCTGGGCAGATAAGATCTAATGTGGATGAAGTGACGCACATAGGAAAAAATAATCCAAACGATGAGTACAAAATTCTGGGTACTAAGCTAGGAGTTACCACTCAGGAAAAGGATCTGGAAGTGATTGTGGACAATACACTGAAATCCTCAGTCCAATGTGCAGCAGCAGTCAAAAAAGCAAACAGAATGTTAGGAGTGCCCCCGCCCGGTCATCGGGTCTCGACTTGGGGCCAGGCAACGCATGTCCCAGCCGATAACGGGGCCGGTTGCACCCCACCTGGGGCAGACCACACCATGGAGCGAGATAGGTTGGGCACCTGCGGGATGCACCTTGCTCTCTGTGCAGAGTGGTATCACCCCCACACCGATCAGCTGCATATCCTGACCGCTGAGGTGCACCTGGGCACCCGCCTGTGGGTTAGCCTGGCCTGGAGCTCTGCAGGGGCCCGCAGAGTCCACTACGGCTGCAGGTACTCCCTGGCCCGGCTCAGAGCTCAGCGGGTGTCCGGGGTGGACCAGCAGGCCGTGACTCGTGGCCGGAACAGGACCGCTGCGCTCCATGAGGTGCCCAGGCGCCTCCAATGGTGGAGGGAGACCATGCAGTGGGTCACCTTGCTCACTATGCCCATTGCCTGGCAGGCATGGGTCATGAAGCGGGCACAGGGGTGGTGGTCCCATGTGCTGACTCAGTGGGACGAGGCCGCCTGGAGGGCCCACTTTAGGATGGACAAAATCACCCTATTGCGGCTTGCGGAGCTGCTCATGCCCTGGCTGGAGCGGCAACACACACCCATGAGGACCCCCATCCCCATGGTCCAGCAGGTGGCCATCGGGGTGTGGGCCCTCGCAATGCCCGACTCCTGCCGGTCCGTCTCCCATCACTTCGGTGTCAGGGTGAGCACCGTGGCCTGTATCCTCCAGGATGTCTGTGAGGCTCTGGAGTGCGTTCTCCTGGACCGAGTGATCCAGCTGGTGGACCAGGAGGCTGTGATGGCTGGCTTCATGGATGGAGGGTTCCCCACTGCATGGGCACCGTGGATGGCACCCACATAGAGATCCTCTGCCCCTTGGCTGGGGAGGCCGCGGAGTATGTCAACAGGCATGGGTATCACTCCTTGCAGCTGCAGGCAGTTGTGGACCACCGGGTGAGGTTCATTGACATCTTCACGGGCAACTCTGGGTGCAGCCACGATGCCCAGATCATGACCATTTCCCCCATTTATGCCCAGATGTACCGTGGGGACTTTGTGGACATGGGGATGACCCAGATCAAGTTGGTGCTGATGCCCCCCTGCATTCTGGAGGACCTGGCCTATCCCCTCACCCGGTGGCTGATGAAGGTGTACCCGGTCGCCCGGACCCCGGTGGAGGTACTGTACAATACCCACCTGTTTTCAAGCAGGACCGTGGTCGAGAGAGCCTTCGGGGCCCTCAAGCAGTGCTGGAGGAGCCTAGCAGTCCGGCTAGACTACACGGTGGAGACCTCGGCCCTGGTGATAGGTGCCTGCTGTGTGCTGCACAAAGTGTGCAAGAGCGATGGGGCAGCCCTTGAATACCCTGTGCCTCGTCGCCCTCCCGGCCCGGTGCCTCTGTACATGAACACGGACAACTCGAGAGAGTACCGGTACACCAAGCGCATCCATGCCGCCCTAGCCAGGCGAATCAGCCAGGAGGCCGAGGCATAAGGGTGCTCACCCAGATCCCACCTCCCTGGGGCCCCCAGGGGCTCCCTGGTCGAGCCCCTTTATGGGCACTTGCCCCCCCCAGGTCCATGAACAGACCACAGGTATCACTAATGTGCAGCAAGCATTTATTTGCACACACAATTACAGATGCCCCCCACACCCCGAACACCCTCCCACCGTGCAGTTGTGGTACCCCCTTCATACTGCCCACCCCCTTCCTCCCCATCCCCCACGTGTCTCCGGGGCCTCCCCCTTGACCACTCCATGGGCGCCGCAGAGATCTGGGAGCTCCCCTCCCCCCCACTGTCCGTGTCCCCAATGGTGTCCTGGGAGGCCTCGGTGTCTGGAGGGGCTGGCGGTCGTGGGAGGGAGGGAGGACCCAGGTCCCGAGGGGCTCCCCTGGTAGGCTGCTCCCTCCAGAGGCCTGTGGGGACTGGGAGGCAGATGCGCGGGCCCTGCTGGCATGGAGGTGGCTGGGGCAGTTGGGGAGGAGGTGGGGGCACTGAGGGGCCCGGCATCGGGCGCTGGGCAGGCAGGGTGCCCGGCGGGGTGGCTGCCATCACATAGGCACTCATAGTGCCAGTGTGCAGGAGCAGAGAGGTCCCAATGTTGTGGGACCTGTCCATCTTTGCTGAATGCTCCTGCACCATCCCCTCGATGGCCTGTTCCAGCTGCCCAAATGCCTCTATCTGCCTGCAGTGCTCCCGGTGCTCCCGCCTCCATTCCAGGTGCACCTCTGCCTGGAGCCTCCGATCCCTTGCCTCCACCCGTTCCAGGGAGCACTCTATGGCTGCCTCCATATGGTTCACGGCTGCAATCTTCTGCTCCCCCTGTTCCGTGGTGGTCTGGATGATATCCTCAGCCTGGTCCTCCCTCCAGCGCCATCCCATGCCCGGTGTTCCCTCATCCACTGTGCTAGGGGCACGGGCTCAGGTTGCTGGGGCCCCTCTGGCTACCCTGTAGGGTACACAGTGGTAAGTTGTTGCCACCCCAGCGGCCCACCCCGGCCCTGTGGGAGGGCTGGGGGCCTCTCCCCTCCCATGTTGGGGCCTGGTAATCCCTCCCCCGGTCACAGGCGGCCCACCCCCCCACCCTGGCCTCTGTGTCCCGGGTCCTCCTCCCGGCTTCTCCCCCCCGCTGGTGTGCCTCACCTGGGTTCTCCGGCTGCTGCCTGGGCTGCTCTGTGCTGGCCTCCTTGCCCACCTGCCTCTAGTTCTGGGGTGTTCCGGGCCCTGTTGGGGTATGGGGGGTTGTTGGTGGAGGCATGTCAAATTTCCCGGCAGTCCCCCCGTCCCCCATCCCGTGGTGACTGGGGTGGTTGGGGCCTGCCCCCTGGCTGGGGCTTCCCCCCCTCTTCCCGTGGTCTGCCTCCCCTCCCACCTTCTTGCTTACCCTTGATGTCCATCTCCGATCCCACCGAGGCTGGCCCCTCTGTGTTGCTGTGCTCCCCCTGCGACCACTGGCTGAGGGTGATGAGTGTACAGGCCTCGAACTCCTCCTGTCTGCCCAGGGGGTGGGGGCTCTCTGGGCTGGTGTTGGGGGGGGACTGCTGGTCTGTGAGGTCCTAAGGCATTCCTCCTGGGGGTTTGAGGCCCTGGAGCCGGTGCCTTCCTGGGGTGCGGTGAGGGGAGGGGGTACCTCGGCCCGTTCACTGCCCTGGACCACAGCGCTCCCCACGAGAGGTGGGGTGACTATTGAGTCCTTCATATGGAGGATGCGGTCCAGGGCATCATAGAAGGGGGCAGTCCAGGCTCCATGTCCAGACTGCCGGTTGTTGTCCCTGATGGCCTTGTACCCCCTCTTGAGTTCTTTGGCCTTTGAGCGGCACTGTGCCATGGTCCGGTGATGGCCCGTCGCCTCCATTTCCCGCACTATCTCCTGGAACACATGCTCATTTCTCTGATTGAGCACGAGCTCCAGTTGATGCTTCAGGGTCCTGACCCAAGGTCACACAGTGAGTTTCTAGCTACGGCAAGACTTGCAAAGGGGCTTCCCCTACCTCCCAGGTACCAGGCACTTAGTCACTACACTGCACTGGTGTATGTATCAATCCTATGTGATTCAGGCCTATGCACTCCTAATTATATGAATGACATGTGATTTTGTGCATCATCAATTAGAACCAAACTGTGTCAATAAAATGTATTCATAGTGTAACCACCATACAACTAAAGTTCACAAATAAAGAAGTATAACTGAAAAGTCAGGTAGCAGGTATAGTGTAGCTCTGATTCAGCTGCTAATTTATGAGTCCATAATGTGTCTATAACATTTTTAACACCAGGCTATAAATGTTATAGTGATAGGACATTGACAAATAAAGTGAGCCAAATGATTGCTGTCTTGAGACTCTTAGCACTAGACCACATTATCTTCAAGGCCACATGTAGGAGCCTGATACATGTTTGCTTTCTTTAAAATACTATGTTAGACACATCAGCAGATCCTGAATAGTCTATTTTGCCATTATCTTACATGTACACATCTTTGGTAGCATTTTTGGAGTTGACATAGGTTGCATAATGGGGGAGGGTGGAAACGAGCTTTTGTTTGTAGGTGGCCGTCTGGCAGAGTCACTGCTTGTGTGATTTGAGTGATAGAGGGTTTTGTTTTGTGTAATATTAATTATGTTTTGGGGGCATGCTAGGGCTTTGCGTAGGTGCCTCTCTTGCTACATAAATCAAAATGCATAAATAATAAAAACCCTGTAAAACAATGAAATCTGCCTGCCTGTCATTTCCGTTGCTGCAAGCAGTTCAGATGCACAAGGAAGAGAAGATAGTTGGAGGAATGTCACAGGTGATTTTGAATTTAGATTAGAGGAGGAAGGAAATTTTTAATATTGAAAGAGCTACAAAAGATGATGCAGGGACTGCAGACAAGCAGAAATGCAGCAAACTGGAAAAGACAGAAGTCAAAGCTATTGATTGCTTCTCAAATTAACACTTTGTGTAAAGAAAGAAAGAGAGGTGGCAAGACTTCCTAGTGTCAGTCTTTATGAAAAAACAACCTGACATGGAATTGGGGGCTCAGTACCCCACTTTAGGCAGTTGTGACTCAGTTTCCCTGGCTTGCAGCTGTCACTGGATCAGCTCTCTATCTAGAACTGATTGAGCCTGTAAGAGGGAACCTTCTTGTCACCCTTTCAGCCCCAGAATTTCCTAGCACAGACTTTCTCTCTAGGTTTGCCTGTATTTGTAAACACAGAATTAACCCCAAATATTGGGTATTTTCAGATGTTACGAGATCACAGTCAACCACAGTGAACCACGGTCAATCCCGCAGTGGGGCCAAAGCACCCTGAACATCTGTTTCACGGGGGCCAGATGTTCACCACAGTCAATCCCCACCAGGGGCCAAAAATAACCACGCTTCCAGAGCTCCAGCCCGGACCATCTCCGAAAGCATGGTCAAAGCGATTCCCACCGGGAAACAGAAAAAAAGTAACGACTGAACGGCAACCACCGGCCGGAATCAAACAACATGATTCCCAGCTGGGGACAAAGCATGCAGCATTGCTGCCAGGCAACAAGCAACAACACAGGCTGGGGAGGGAGATTTAAAGGGCACACAGCAGCAGGGGGACGTAGCGGGATGGAGCGAGGCAGAAGGGAGAGGAGAGCAGAGGGCGGGAGAGCAAGGGAGGTGGAGGAGGAGGCGCAGGCGGATGAGGCGGTGGTCGTGCTGCACATGGAGGCAGTGGAGGGACAGCAGCAGCAGCCGGGACGAGCCGCCCCGGTGCCTTCCGAGTGCTTTGATCACGGCCCGGGATCGGCGTAA
>QEPC01012479.1:53805-77462 GCA_003113815.1 Sphenodon punctatus | reverse complement strand
GTCCAAACTCCGAACTTTCAAACTGCGTTCGCACATCCCTATTGCGGGACTGAGTGTTGGTAACACCCTGGGAGATATGTCCATCTGTTTCTGGTATGGGAGTGTCAAGATGCTGTGTATTTCTTTCAATTTGGGGGCTCCTTTTTGTTTTGATTGGATAATAACAGAATTATGGTCTAAAACAATATTAGTTTCCTCCATCATGTCTGGGAGAGAAACTGAAGAGGCTTTAACACAAGGACATAGTAAAGGTTCTTCTCTTATGCTGATGAAATTAACAGTGCAGCTAATTCCAGTGGTCCGAGTTCTTTGGTCCTTGGTGTCCCACTTGATGGCCAGTCAAATTTGGAAGCCAATAGTGAAGTTTGTGATCCTTTGGAACAACTCTCCTGGATCAAACAGTCAGCTAGATCCTTGGTGTGGAATTTTAGTTCTTATAAAGTGAGTAGTGCATCCCTTTTGGAAACCAAATTCAAGGAAATGGGTAAGACATTGGATAGTGTAAATGATCTTATCTTCCACATGGATTGTGGATTGTGGTTAGAATTTTTGAATGCCTTGGATTATACCTCAAGAATATATGCCTTCTAAGTCTGAACTCAAAGATGGGGCTACCAAAACTTTGAACTTAATGGCCTCCAAAGCTACCCAGTCAGAGTGTGAGATTTTGGGCACAAATGAGGGACCTTCCCCTATCTATTCAGGGTTCCTCTAATTTGGTGGGATATACTCTGAAGCCTATAGGTAACCAGGTTACTCTAACCCAGGCAGCTAGGTTGGAAATGGAAGGTCGGCCTTTTCAGCCAGCTTCTGTTTCTGTTTCTAGGGAGCAGGCATTTAGAGAGCAAATGGGGGATACTAGGTCTCCCACTTCTCATTTTAAGATTTGGCCACAAGAAACTCAGGTAGATGGGCTCCCATTTTAGTTTTTCATATTAGTAAGAGAAGAAAATGCAAATGTCTACCCAGGACATCTGACTTTGATGTGTTAGACTTTAAGAACCTTATTAGAAATTTTATGAGATTGGATTTGGATCTTATCTTTCCTCAAGTTCTCTGTGCGATAAGAGACATTTTTCACGTTGGGAAATCAAATTTATAAAGACAGATATAATTAATAAGGTTTGGAGGGCACGTGGGGCAATGAAAGCTTCTGGAATGTTTCTACAAAGGGTAAAGAATTCCCTAGCCAGAGCTATACTGTTAGCTGAAGGTCATGTGAATGCCAGCTCTATGGGTTGAGGTAGCCCCTCCAAAACAGATCAGTTTGGGAGGGGGAGACTAAGCGAGCAGGAACCTAGGGTAGTTATCCCTGAGAAGGATCAGATCCCCATAGATTGGCAGAGTTATGATGAGACCAGTTCCCACAATGTTTGGGTTTTTGGCCTGCCTATATTTAGTAATACCTCCACCATTTTGGCTTTGGATAATAGCAGAGACAGATTTAGTGAAATGGGATGGGAAGTACAGAGATATTAATGTACTTCAGAGGAAGCTACATGACAAGGTAGGGACTTTTCTATATCTATATCCCTACTGATTCCAGGAGGCAAGGTCGGTCATGGATCACTGCATGGTACTTTCTTTTATAATTGAGAAATATAGACATCTAAACCAGCAGTTCTTCGTAGCCTTCTTTGACTTCCATATGGCGTTCGATTCAGTTGATAGGGCTATTCTCTGGAGCAAGCTGGGTAAATCCTCAATTGATTGCCTGATGCTCCTAATTCGCTCACTCTATTTGGATTCCACGCTTGCAGTGAAACTGGGCCCTTGCGGTCATGTCTCAGAGGAAGTAGAAGTTAGCAGGGAAGTGAGACAAGGTTGCGTCTTGGGACCGTCTCTTTTCACCTTTTTTTTTAATGATGTTGTTTTGCCTGTGGCCCAGCTTTCATTTTCCCCCCCTTGACTTGGCCATCACCACCATTGGATGCCTGTTGTTTGCTGACGACCTGGTCCTGATGTCACAGACCTGCGTGGGGTTAAGAAGGCAGTTAGAGGCTATGGCCCTTTACTGTCAGGCCAATAGCCTCGAATTAAATTATTCAAAGTCCAAGGTTATGGTTTGTACTAAGTCCTTGAGGAGCAATTATCATTTTTGGTTCATAAATGGTAATCCTATTGAGCAGGTTGAACAGTTTAGATACCTGGGTAGCTTATTCCACCACTCGGGAAGCTGGAAACCCCATATTGACGGGGCATGTTTAAAAGCCAAAAATTCCGCTTTGGCAATTGGGAATTTCTTTAATCGATCTGGCAGGGTGGCTTATAATATGGCAATTCTAGCCTTCACTAGTAAGTCTTCAGCACTACTTCTTTTGGGGGCTGAGTTATGGGCCCCTTTCATTATTTCTAGTATAGATAGTGTCCAGGTGAGATTTTTGAGGACTGTGCTTAGAGCACCAGGAATAACACCAGGAGCGGTCATATGTTTAGAGACAGGCCAGCGGAAATGGACATTTAGAGCCTGGGCTATGACCCATAAGCTCTGGATCAAAATCCATGGGCCGGATCCGAAGGGTCTTTTTCCCTTTCTCCTGGAGGATCCATTCCAAGGTAAATGGCTGCAAGCACCTGACCTCTCTAGGTCTATCTAAGACTTACCTATTATCTAGAGGCTTTCGCCCCATGCTGGCAGAGGTAAGGGTACGTTGGCAGGACGTAGATCTCCAGGTAGAATGGGGAAGGGTGGGCTCCTCACCTCATCTGAGGCACTATTGCAGCTTGGCCCTGAAAGTAGACACTATGGCTAGGTATCTCTCAGCCAACATTCCCCCAAGAGGGGAATGGCTTTTAATGGCAGCTAGGTTTAGCGCTCTGCCGACGAAGTTCTTGGAGAGTCGCTTTAAAAAATCCCTATAGCTCAGAGGCTGTGCCCCTATGACCAGCAAGAATCCGAAACCACCAGCCATGTGCTGCTTAGGTGTCACTTATATGACACCCTGCATGCTGAAAGTTTGCAGACATTCTTGGATTCCCATCCTGGCTGGACAGACGATTTTATGTGCAACATACTCTTAGGAGACCATAAACAGGAATTAACCTGTGCTGTTGCTAGGTTTTTGACTTCTGCCTTTGCTAGACGGAAACAATTTTTAGAGTTGACTTTGTCGGGATTGGCTTCTCCGTTGGTTGTATGATTATTTCTGTTTTCATTAAGATGCAATTTATAAGGTTTGGTATGTAGAAAATTTCTTTATTATGTAAAATTTTATTGTACTGTGGTTTTGTACTTAGGGCTATGGCTGTGTGCCTGCCCCAATAAAACTGATTGCTGCTACTACTACTATATCCCTACTGTCTTGGAATACTGAGGGTTTTAAGAAGAAATCTGTTGATAACGAATGGATGGATTTTATCCACAACTACCCCATTCTTTGCTTTCAGGAGATGTGGTTGTTGGGATCTGAAGATAAATTATTACTCTCTTCCTCTGAACTCACTTTCATTGTTTAAAATGTAGGGATTGGATCCATGGGCCAGATCTGAGAACTGGAAAGGTGTCAAATAAAAAACAGCCCCATGCTGGACTTGGTCCATAAGACCAGCAGTTCCTCCCCTGTTTTATGCTAATGTGAGTCCCACTAGCACCAACACATTCAGAATTGCACAGCTCATTACTCTCCTCTTTACACAGGATTTCAGAGTTTTTAAGTGCTGTTCAATCTGAGTTGCTATGAAATACTCTTCTTCACATGACTACCAAGCCACTTCTACATTCCCTGGCATGTTTCTCCATGTAGTAGAATGGACAGCTATGTGCCTCATGAGTCATGTTGCCTTGTGATTCAGAATCGCTTTGGGTGAAAACAGACATGATGCTAACCACCCTTTAACCACCCTTGGTGGTTATTTATGCATGTTGCAGGGCTGTATTAGTGCCCTATGCAGCTCTGAAACATGCATAAATGACCACCAAGGGTGGTTAAAGGGTGGTTAGCGTCATGTCTGTTTTCACCCTTTGTTACACTGTGTGGTCTTTTAAATGTTAATTTTAACTTGCTCAGAAAAGAACTCAGGAAACGTATATAACAAGACTCATCCAGGTAGATACCATAGGCAGAAGGGCCCCTTAGGTTCAATGCATTATGGACAGAGATTCAATATAACAGCTTGACAATCCCTTTATTTTCATCACCTGCTCAGAGGGTGTGCAGTGTGCTGTGCACCTGTAGGATGCTAGCAGCAGGACTTTTCGGATGTGGGTTTGAAGACACTTGCATTTTTAGAACTGTTAAATATTTATTTCCTTGAGTGACCTTTTTTTTATCCCCTTCCATTTCTCAAACCATAGTCTCCTTCTGAATCCTTTGTTATATAAATAAGACAAAAAAAACCTACTACTGCAGGGCCCAGAGATAATATTTTTAAATTCCTTTGCTCGTGTATTAAGATTAGAGTTGTGAAGAAAAATGAGTAGGGATCTAGGAAAGACAATGAGGCCCCAACCTGCAAAGAGTTATGTATATGCTAAACTCTGCTGTAATAAGAAGTTCCCCTGATGCAAAGGGTGCTTTTAGACCACCCACTATACTTGTTGCAGGGCTGTAGTGGTGCCCTATAGGTGCCCTACAACATGCATAATGGGTGGGAGGTGGGTGGGGAGGTGCTTGTCTAAAACCACCTCAAATTTAGCACCCAGGAAAGTTTTTACTAAATTAGGGCCAAATGCAAAATTGATTCCAGGAGAATTATTAGGACAATGATAGTCTAGTCCAATCTTCTTTATAGACCTGGACATAAAGGAGAGGAAACCGCACCTGGGAATGCTGGGTGATTGGGGAGTGGACAGCCTGAGTCACCTCGGCCATCCCCACCCCCACCTGCAGCCTATGTCAATTGCTGCCAACCTTGTAGACATTTGGTTGTGGTGGGTGATGAAAGGGGGTTTCAGGATACCAGTCATTAAATGATTAGTAGTAGCAGTAGGGCATTATACCTCTTAGATTTTGGTGTCTTACGGGAAGGAGTTTGTGGTATATTGTAATGGGGCCATGGGTTTTGTAGTCTTTGCAAGATGTTGTACCTGGAGCTTCTAATTTTGTATTGTGGGGGCAAATGGGATAGCAGGATTTGAGGATGGCTACATCCCTCTGAGAAGGGTAGAGGGGTACATGTCTGGAGGAGTGTTTAGGTGAGGATGGAACTTCACCATGACTATGATTGGATAGGATGAGGTTTTGTGGGAATGGTTGGGGGGGGGGGAATATGGGATTAGCCATAGCCCATTTTAAGTGAGGAAGAGGGTATGGACCAGGTGGAGAGTTTAGGTGGTGGAGGGAGAAGGAGACTCACCTGAGTGACTGTCAGGGGAGAGTGAGTGATGTGTCAGGTTTGGGGTTTTGGAATGGGGTAGCTTTATGCATTTTATATTGTTATTTGTCCTGAGCCTTTGGAGAAGGGTTGGATTGAAATCTCAATAAATAAATAGTACAATTTTACACAGCCAAGCCTATGCAAAGATCCTGCAAAGAAATATTACTTTGAGTAGTACTACCGAAGTCTAAGCAACTACTGGAAGTAATGTTAAATACGGACCAGTCTTTGTTGGATCATCACTTAATTTCCCATCAAACCCACAGAATTTGCTATAGCTAGAAAACAGTACTTTCTGTCTACGTTTGTAAAAATTATTTTCATGTGCACAAGACTAGAAGCCTAATGTAATGGATGGGAACTCTAGAAGTCTAGGATCCATTCTTCACTCTGCCACATATTTCCTGAGTGACCTTGAGCAATTCCTCAAATGGGGACTAAAGTAGTACTGCTCAAAGGGGTCCAAGCTTAACATGAGAAGACAAACAATGTGATGCATTTGCAAAAAGACAAATGCTCTTTTGGGTGGCATGAACAGAAGCATATACAAGACATAGGAAATAATTGTTCTGCTCTACTTGGCACTGGTCAGGGCTCAGCTGGAGAACTGCATCCAATTTGGGGCTCTGCACTTTAAGACATTGACAAACTGGAGAAGGTTTAGAGGAAAGCAATGAAGATGATTAATGGTTCCATACATAAGATGTATGAGGAGAGGTTGAAGGAACTAGACATGGTTAGCCTAGAAAACAGAGGGCTGATGGAGGACATGGGACGAGTTTCCAATATATTAGAGTGCCAGGTGTCCCTTATTCTAAAGGATGTGCACTACTTTAGCTGATGGAGAATCCTTTATTTTAGAACCATACAGGTCTGAAATATCAGAGGGATATTTACATACCAGAGGGACCGATCCCATGTACCACAGACCACGCACACACCACATGGGAACCTCACATACCTCCTTTTGACGGCAGAGTCTGCCATGCGGAAACCACGTGCAGGACCCACGTGTCATGGAATTGGCCCCAGATGTCCCTTATTCTAAACATTATGCCTCCAGGTACATAATGAGCATCCTTTATTTCAGTATCTGTCAGCTCCCTTTTGGGGAAATCACAGTGAACACAGGTCACTGCCTAGTACTATCAACAGGATGGTAACCAATTATTCTCTGTAGCCACTGATGACAGGACAAGAAGTGGAACCCTTAAAATGAAGGAAGAAAGACTTATGTTGAATACCAGGAAGAATTTTCTAAACATAAAAATAGATAGGAAGTGCAAGAAATTACCAAGGGAGGCTGCGAAGTCCCCATCACTGTAAGCAAAAGAGGTTAGATTGAAACACATCGGGGTAATTTAGGTATAAGTGGTATTGACTTACGGCAAAGAAATGAACTTGATGAACTTTTAATTTATCTTTTGGCCATAAAATTCTATGATTCTGCCTGGAAATTGGTGATGACAATTCCTCCTAACATCTTGGCAATGTTCCTCTGCCCTATGAAGATAAAATTAATTCATATTTCTCATGGAGTCTGATATGTAGTGATGGGTGCTCTGGTAAATTCTTTAAATAGAAGACCCCAATCCTGAAAGTGTGAAATGCATCTCTCTACAGCCGTTTTTACATGGATGCACACACGCACACATCCCGCTGGGTGTGCGGGAGAGTGTTAGACCCATAGGGGCTTCTGTGGAAACGGTGTGGTGGGTGGGTGTTCAATCGGTGTTCGCCCGTGCAAACACCACGGGTGATGGGTGAAGGTGTGTGTGCTCTCCCACGTAACACCCACCTCCAAACATCACCCATCCATCTCCACCTACAGAGCCATCTGACAAAATGGAGGAGACTCCATGGGTGGAGATGGGTGTTTGTCCATGGGAAAGGACATCCACCCACCTTCACCCACCGCAGCAGCACACCCATTCCTCCACCCACCACTGCCCATGTAAAAAGGACCTACCTAGTGGAACACTTACATGTGTCTAAAGCACACTTAAGTAGGGCAGAGAGACTGTGCTGGCTCGGAAAGGGGGATGACACTATGTGTACAAGAGGAAGTGGGTGATGGCAGCGATCCACCTGAGTCAAGTGTAGCACTTCATTTCCCTCAGAGCACATTCATAACCCGCTTTCATACTTGGCCAAATGAGGATTGACTATTAAATGGCAACTGCTGCCCTTTGATACCTAAGCCCTGCTATTTGCAAGTGGACTTAACTGTGAACTGGAAATAGCTAGCAGGCACAAAATAAGAGACAGCAGTCTGTGGCCCTTTTTGAAAGCTTAGTCCTGTTTAGTTTGTTTCTCTTTCAACAGGGACCTGTGTGTAATATGCTGTTTCAAACTGAAGCATGAAATTCATTGAATGCCTTTTATTGTTGTATAGCGGGAAATCTGCTGAGGTCAGAATAATAATAATAATAATAATAATAATAATAATAATAACAAGAAGAAGAAGAAGTACTGCTGTAGGGGAATAATTTGAACCCTGTAGACTAACTCCATTCTGAATAACTACATTGCCTTAGCCAGAGCAGTGAGCCACTTCAACTTGGCTTACAAATGTATGCTGGGTAAAATCATGTGTCAAAGATGTTTCAACTTAACTTGTTTTTGGATGCAAACTTGTGGGCCTCTGCTAGTAAATTAACTCCTTAGTGCCCAAAGAATTTTGCAATCTCTGATTGCTGCATGCAATTATCCAGGAAAATTAGGAGGCACCACATTTCTCAGACCGGTGGGCCAATTTTTCAATCTGGAATATTGGTTATATTTTTCCAAGTGTTTTCCCTTTATTTTTGCTCACGTGCCTCACGCTGTGACCCATTTGAGCAAAAAAGGGGGGGAACAGAATAACAGAAAAAATAAATATTTAGGTGTGTTTAGTTGACTGTGCATTGGTTTTGGTGTGTCTGTGTCCTAGATGTAAATAAATCATCTTTGTGTGCAATAGTTTTACTATCAGGACAGAAAGACTTTCTCAAAGAATTTTATCCCATGGTTTGGGATTCCTTTGCCTAGTAACAATGGCAAAGAGACTATACAAAAAAACTGTCAAGGCCCTGAAGATCCAGCAGAACCTTTACTGCTCAGATCACTTTCATTTTGCAAGAAGCATTAAGAAAAATTGCCATTTTAACAAATAGTTGATAAAGTAAACCTCAATTGGTTAAGGACTTTGACTTTAACCCTTCTGTGTATGACATCATCCTGTCTTAAGAGACTGGTATACAAATCCTGATGTGAAGGCCCATAAACCTATACCACTATAATTGAAATGATCATTAATTTGACTGATAAAACTGTGCTGTCTTAATACTAAGCACTAATGAAGTGTGTCAAGACTTTTGCTCATAGATCCAAGAAGCCCTTTCCCAGGAACCTTGTGAGGTCTGCCACAACCTACAGCCTGGTGACGAGGTCCCCATTGAAAGCCACCAAAGAAACAACAGCCTTGAAGCTGCATTGTTGAGTCTTTTCAAATACTTTTTGCAACCAACACAGACACTAAGGGTATTTTCAGACGTTACGAGATCACGCTCAACCACAGACAATCCCCTGTCCCGTAACATCTGTTCGATGCCTGCCAGATGTTCACCACAGTGAACCTCCGGTGGGAATCAAAATAACCACGCTTTCGAGGATGGTCTGGAGACCATCTCCGAAAGCATGGTCAAAGTGATTCCTGCTGGGGGTGAACACCGGGTGGGAATCACTTTTTGCCCCCAACAGACGTGATGTTACCATGCTCAACCATGGTGGGATTCACCGTGGTTGAGTGTGGTAACATCTCGTCTGGCCTCTGACCATGGCCCGGAATCGGCGGCCATGCTCGCTGCCAATTCCGGGCCATGGTCAAAACCACGGGGGACGGGCGGGCGCTGCGGCTGCATTGGCTGCTGCTGCACCCATCTCCCGGAGGGTGGGCGGCCTTTGGAGCATGGGGAGGCAGGGCTGTATGGCCGCACATTGCGCCGCGCAGCCCTCCCCCCCGATTCCCCACCGGGATCGACCGGCACGTCTGCTGTCCATGACGGTTCGATTCCGGCGGGGAGTCAAAAGGGTGATTCTGTGATGGGGCCAAAGCTGCCCCCTCATGTCTGAAATCACCCTAAGTTCCAGGCACGTTCATCCTGGATTCACACCTCCCATTGGAAAAGAACCTCTGCACCTGTAGAAATAAGGTCAGAGGGGCAGGGTAATGTGCTAGTAACCTCTTCTCTGCCACCTATACTAGAAGAGGATTTGCCACTACAAAGAGAAGAGGATTTGCAACTACAAACCAAGAGAGCAGATGTGTCACCATTATGATCTTAGAAGTAGAGGAGAAGACTCTTAGGTGACTTTCCTACAGAATCCTGCTCTTTGTTTTCTTACAGGTCTGCATCATCACTGCCACCACTGTTGTTTGGCTTGTCCAAGGAGATAAAAGAACTTTGTACACTGACACACTAATGCACGGATACATACACACTAATAATAAATGCCTAGTGCAGTGTTAATGGTTTTTTTACAATTGAATAGCTGTAATGTTTTTGTGTGTGTTTAAATGTTAAATTTGGATACATTTACCCTTGTGCTCTTGAAAAATATTTTGTTCCTGTAGTATTAAATGCCTCTCAAATAGTGTAAATGAAATGCCTCTCAAATAGTGTAAAAGGTGACCACTCCATTTCCAGGCACTGGACTAACATGGACTAGTGTAGGCCACCATAATACTGAATACATTCACCTGGCCAAGAAAGTGCAGAGAATATTGGTTTTCAGTCCAATAGGTCTATGTGGGGAAAAATATGCACCTAAGGAAGGGGTCAAGATAGGGTACAGCATTTGTAACTACACATTCACCATAAATTCCACTGGCTATATGGCTTTAAATGGATGCTCCTTCAGTGAATTCCAGTTATTATGGACTTCGCATTATGCCTCCTTGTCCTATATGACTGAACACATTGCCCTGGTTGGACACTATTTCATTTGTGAAAACAAGGCCTATAAGAAATTACCCCCTGGTGGGAGGGATCTTGTTTTATTGGAGCCATGTTCTCTGCCATTTGACACCTGCCTTCCCTCCCACAAGATAAAACTGAATAACCAAAGGTAAATAACTAAGGCCTAAAGATATTGGGGTATCACAATACCTGCCATTGGAGTTGCCTTTTCTATGCAAGAAATACAGCACATGGCCAGAGTATTAGAGACAGTTGCTAATGCCACATCCCTAGGCTTTCAGGACATGGTCTATGAAATGGGTTTGCAAAACCTAATAGCCCTAGACTTTATCCTAGCCAACTAAGGGGGTTTATGCGCTTTGATTGGAAAAAATGCTGTGTTTACATCTCAGACAACGCTGGCTCTATTCTAGATCAAACGGCTCAAGTTAAACAAGCAGTAGCCCAGTTACATCAAACTGATCAATGGACCCTCTGAACCTGGCTTGGAGGCTTAGTCTCCAAAATTTTTATATTGTTTTACTTGCTTTTGTTGTTTTGTTTTGCTTATTTTATGTATTTAATTCATTTTAATGCTCATTAAATGCTGCTTGCAAAGAACTGCAAAACAGTTATCACAAGGCTTAAACCTGGAACAAAGGAAAGCAGTTTACAACATGTATGTTGGAATGCAAGAGAGCCAATTAGCTGAGAACGCACATATCAATGACTTAATGTCAATAAACATCTGAAGTAAGGTGTTGTGCTTAGGTTAGCACAAAAGAAGGGAGTTGTAGGGGAATAATTTGAACCCTATAGACTAACTCCATTCTGAATACTACATTGCCTTAGCCAGAGTAGTGAGCCACTTCAACTTGGCTTACAGATGTATGCTTGGTAAAATCATACCAGACCTCTGTTCCAGAGACAGAAATGCTAGGTGCTTGCTTTAGTTCCTTTCCATAATGAAGTTGATTTAATTTTGTAGGCCCTGAGACATTAGGATGCCTTTTCCCCTTCTCACACACCAATAACACAGTTATAGACTTGTAGTGATAATGCAGGAGTAACCTTCTAGTTAGAACAGAATGCATAGTTCTCAGACACTCTTGAATGTAAACATGTTGGTTCCTGTTTCGGTTGCATTGTTTTGGGAACGTGTACTCTTTAAGTATGTAAACACCTTGCTAACTCCTGGGTTTTCTGTAATTTTCCATTGTTGTACCATGTCACTTGAGTGACACCTTTGCTTGTACCAAAAACCTATAACTATCCTGGTGTGATAGGAGGAGTCAGAAACTCTCTGATGAACCCTGCGTGTTGATGACAGATGTTTCTCTCAGGTGAAAGGTAAATAATGGTTGTTTTCAGACGTGACGGGGCGGCTTCACCCCGTCCTGAAAACAACCCAGAGATTCCCCGCCGGTATCACCCAGGCACGGCACACAGACATGCCGGGGATCCTGGCGGGGAATCAGGGAGGGAGCGGGGCCACACGGTGCAACGTGTGGCCGCACGGCCCTGCCCCCTCCATGCTCCCTCACCGCCCACCCTCTGGGGAGACGGGCGGGCGGCGAGGCCAATGCCGTCACAGCGTCTAGCCGAGTTCACCATGGCCCGGAATCTCACCGTGGATTCTGGGCCGTGATAGCTGACCAGACGTTACTTTTTATTGATGCCCGCCTGGAATCACTTTCAACACGCTTCAGCTGATTTTCTCGCCGGTAGCCCTGGAAGTGTGGTTGAAATTGACCCCATGTGGGTATTCAGTGTGGCTAACATCTGGCGGCCGCCGAACAGACGTGCAGGCCACAGTGACCACAGGTGGGTATTCACTGTGGTTCACTGTGATCTCGTCACATCTGAAAATACCCAATAAAGAAGCTCTATCAGATTTCAACCATTGGTGTGAGTATTTGTTTTTCCACAACACTACTTTGAGCTTACACTGCACCTTTTTCATTCACAACCTTTTGACAAACAATCATCAACTGAGCTTTACAACCTGCTTGCAAGGTACCTATTATTATACAACTTACACATGGATAGAATGAAGCGCTAAATGGTTAAATCATGTTCCGAGGATCACAAAGCATTTGGTGGCAGACGGATGATGAAGTTATGGCTTTTAATCCCGTGCTTTTACCAAAAAAAGAAGAAGAGGAGGAAAAAGAAGAAAAATACGTTCACAGAAGCCATATAAAAGGCAAAGAACTGCTGAACTTTAGTGCATTGTACAAACTATACTGAAAAATAACTTTCTTTGCCCACATTGATAAAAGCTGATCTTCCTTGTGGGTTGGCTGTCACTGCCTTTTTATAGAACAGAACATATTTGTTTCCATAGTAACCACTGCAGCTTCTCAAATGCAGAGCATCTTTGTAATAAACAATAATATAGTTTGTAATTTTTTTTTACCATATATATAGAGAGAATTTTAAATAATAAATGGAATACATTTTTACCCATGATTTAATATGTCTTAACTTTGGTTCAATATATTTTTATCTTTAGTTTTTTAAATTTTTTATATTTTTTAACTATAAATATATCATAGAATTATAGAATCTTAGAGTTGGAACATACCACAGAGGTCATCTGGTCCAAACCCCTGCTCAATGCAGGAAATCCACAGCTACAGCATCCCTGACAGATGGCCATCCAGGCTCTGTTTGAAAACATACAGCAAAGGAAAGACCACCACCACCTCCCTAGGCAGTTTGTTCCACTGTTGAACAGCTCTTACCGTTCTGAAGTTCTTCCTAATGTTTAGCCGAAATGTGCTTTCTTGTAATTTGAGCCCACTGGTTCCAGTCTTAGCCTCAGGAGCAACAGAGAACAAGTCTGCTCCATCTTCTATGTGACAGCCCTTCAGGTGTTTGAAGACTGCTATCATGTCTCCCCAATAGTCTTCTCTTCTCCTCTCCAGGCTAAACGTATACCCAGATCCTTCAACCTTTCCTCATAGGACTTGGTTTCCAGACCCCTGACCATCTTTGTTGATCTCCTCTCAACCCGTTCCAATTTGTCAATGTTCTTAAAATGTGGTGCCTAGAACTGGACACAGAATTCCAGATGAGGTCTGAGCGCACTGTTTGGAAGAAGTGCAATCCAGAAATGTGCTATACTATTCCCAGACGCTGAGCACCTCATAAAAGAGCAGGGTCCTTAAGGGGATGGAGGGTGCTAAAGACACCAGAGGCAATTTTGGACAGTTGCTATCATCTACACTTAGATCAGATGTGATTTTGAAACTAACTTTGGGTATTTACCAATGTGATGGTGCTCCATTTAGGTCTGCTGTGGACCACTTTGACCTGCAGGCCACTCTCATGTTTGTTGGCTGGCAGTCAGATATTTACCCTGGATTTCTCCTGGGCATGGTCACCAGGATCAGAGCCCAGACTACCATCTGCTCTATCAGGTCAGGGCAGACTATAACATATAGCCCACTATGGCCTAGTCCGTATTGGGGCTGCCATGGCTGCCTGTCATGGTAGAGGATGGGGTCTAGGTACAGCACAAGGGTGGGGTTGGTCGGCTAGCTGCACATCCACCCCCGACCACGTGAACATTTGTTCTGCAGTTGGACCCAATCCTGAATGGGTTGGAAGTGGCTTCCTGGTCCGGATCGAGTTGTGATAGCAGCAGTCCACAATCACTTGTGGTAACACCCTTTGTGTAGTTAATTGTGTTCAACCCTCATTCATCCAGGTGTATAATGGGGTTGCACATACATAAATTACATATCAAAGAGCCATACCAAATTTGGGTACCAAATCCTCAGTCACAGCAAGAGGCATCATGGCCTGTTACCCACTCTCATTCATGCATGGAATGTCACCCCACCCCCCACCCCCAAGCCCAGCACTGCCCCTCTATCCCACTTAAGAATGGTCTGGACACTCGTAAGGATGCCGCTAGATACAGAAGTGCATTCTGTACTCCCACATTACAGGTAGTGGCTGTGCTTCACAAAGATGCCTCTCACTTTGAATAAAGATTTGGTACTTGCTTAAGTCTAGCATGGCGCTTTGGCAAGTAGCTCATGTATGTGCAACACCCTTGCACATCAAGACAAATAAGGATTGCCCTCCTGCTCCTCACCCCCCATGATGGGCTAGATTCTGAACAGGGCTGAGCATTCTGGCCCCAATTTAGCAAGGCATTTAAGCAGGTAAGTATGTGTATGTTTAATTGTTTATGACTACTGGAGTTAGATAGAGCAGACTGCATTTTATTTTTTTCATGAAATATTCCAATATTCTAACTAATACTCTAATTTTGTATTGCATGAACTAGAAGCATTTTTTTTTGTTTTTTCACCATTACAAAAACATTTCCATTTTTGGTTTTGAAAAAAATGTTCAGATGTCAAAACACCAACATTTTCCTCTGGACAAAAGTAACCAAATTATTTGACAAAGTTAATGGAAAGTTCTAACTTTAGTCATTTATTTTTTCAGTGTGAAATCTTCAGCCATTTCTGATTAAAGTAAAGCTGCTTTGCTTTTGTGCTTTTTTGGATTGGGGCTGTGTGCTCAGTGCAAGAAGGATTGAGCCCAAAGTCTACAACTGATTTTCTACTTACAACTATTTATTTATTTAGATTTCTACTCTGCCCTTCCCAAATGGCTCAGGGCAGTTTATCAAAGTCGACTTATCAAAGTCGACTTACAGCTGACAAAGTAGACTTACATTTGCCTCACATTGTAGTTGGGTGGGAGCAGGATAAGGGCCATTCATTGTGTTTAGTTTTCTTCTTAATTTGGCCACAGAATCCATGTTGCACTTACTGCATACGGAAGCCACAGTGATAGCATCTGTGAGAATGAGTAATTATGCTCATTAATGTTACAAATATTTATAAATTCTCTTTGGTGTGTGAAAAGTAAATAAGCCCATTAAGACTGAAATTGATACAGACATTCTGTAAGGGGCTGGTGAGCTCAATTTCACAACTGCTGTTTTGAGATATAGAATTATTTTTTTTAATTGTGCCTCGAATAGTAGACTGTTCTGTGGTATGGATATTTGTTTGCAAGGGCCAGTAATCTTTATTTTATTGAGTAGAGATTTCAAAGAAGCCTCAGATTTTAATATATGAAACATTGAAAGGAAATACTTTCAATGGCGTGTGCTTGAACACATGTAAGTGCAAGGTTATATCTAGCATACCAACCCAAATTTTTGGGAAAAAAACAATTTATGGTTAAAGCAAAAGCCTTTGTTCTGTCATTTTATGTGTCTGCCATAGACAACGAATAAGGCGGAGTTCGTGTCAGGAAAACTAGCATATGATCATGTAATTTGAAAAGACTTCATATAATGAGTACACAGATTTAATTTCATAAGACATAGACTAGGCACTTCCCTGGCCCTCTGTTAAGTAGCATCGGCTTGCTGCGGAAGGAATTGCTTTCAAAAAGAAATGTTAAACCTTACTTGTAAATGAGGACATTTATGCAATATAAATATCAATGTTGCTGCCCTATCAGCTATCATGATCAGCCAACCTCATGATAAGAAAACACTATCTGAAGTATGGGGTGTGACTCATTTGCCTAAGTCATCTGGATGTATGTGAGTATATCTTATCAAATTGAATAGCTCAAAGGGCCTCTTGTACCTAGGTCTGTTCTGGTTTCTTTGTGTGGTTGGTTATTTTTGAGGACTGATTTTGTTTTTTGGTCTAAATTAGGGTTTGCCTTGTGTGAAGGAGGAAGAGTGAAAATTATGGATTGTACAGGAACTTATATTACTTTGTAAAGTGCCAGGTACATTGCTGGTGCTATATAAATATTTGCTAATGATAATAATAATAATAATATAATTAATTAATAGAGAGGTTAGATTCAATTAGCTAGTTGTCCTTCTTTATTTTGGGATCTATGACCCGTGGTCTTATTGCATGTTTCTTTCCTGCTTTCTCTGTTTGTAAATATGAGTACAAAATATATCTATGATGTAAATCAGCAGTTTCCCAAATAGAGTCTGCTATGGGTTATGCACGGATCTGTTCCTTGAGCCAGAAATCTCAATTTCAGATGAGAGAAAAGAGTAATACCAGGAAGGACGATGAACAGCAAGGTGTCTGTGCTAATTCATACAAAGCCCAATGCACAAGCTCACGAGCTTCCTTGTGAGAGGAGGGGGCTCGGGAATGAAGGGGAAGGGGCGGAAGGAGGTTTTTGAGAGGGGAGTGGGACCCTTAATGGCTGTGGGTGACTGGGGGTGGGAAGGATGGATGTCTGGTGCCAGCACTTGGTGGCAGTGGGGTGTCCGGTCTGATGAGGGAATTGATGGGGGGAGGGGGGTCCGTGGTGGGAGACTAGGGTATTTTTTGGAGGGGTGAGAGCTTCCCAGTGATAGGGGGGCTCGGGAGGAAGGGAGGGGAGATTGGGGTGTGTGGGGGAGGGGGAAGGGTTCCTCTGGGGGTTCTGGGGGAGAAGCCAACGGGAGGGGGTCAGGATTGTGTGGATGGGGGGGAGGGGGTGGCCATTGGGGCTGTTGTGGGTCATGGACAGTATGGTCAATAGGGGCAGAGGGCCCAGGTGCCCAGGGGCTCTAGGGTCCTTGTGGAGCTTCAGAGAGCCTGCCTGACACCTGAGGGTTCAGGGGAGCCGGGTCCAGGATCCCACGGTGGGGGACTGATGCTGCTGAATGTGAGGTCCATAGTTAATAAGGCCCCAATAATCCTGGATTTGATCCTGGATGGGGTGGCGGACCTCGCATGTATAACGGAGACCTGGGTGGATGGGGAGACAGGGCCAATTTTGACGGATCTTCTTCCAGTCCAGAATGCCGTGCAGCATCAGACTTGCACCGAGGCCCGGGGAGGTGGCATAGCTATGATTTTTAAAGAGACATGGTCAGTTAGGAGGTATCCAGTTCCAGATATCCCTGGGATCGAGGCCCTCCATGTGGTGTTTGATTTGGTTGGGAGGAATTTGGGGGTGCTGCTGGTGTACTGGGCCCCTTCTTGCCCAGCAGCATCCCTCTATGCTCTAGCGGAGCTAGTCTCAGTGGTGGCATTGGGCTCCTCTAGGACTTTGGTCCTGGGGGACTTCAATGCCCATGCTGACACCGGCCTTGTGGGGGCGAAGCGAGAATTCATGGCAACCATGGATTTGTCCCAAGTTGTTAGTTGCCCGACTCATGTGTGAGTGTGGGGGGGGGATACCCTTGACCTGGTGTTCTGCTCTGGCCTTGAGGCGGGTGATAGTGGGGGACGTAAAAGCTATGCCCTTGTCATGGACGGATCATTACCTCCATATGACCGGTCTCTTAGTGTGTCACCCCCAAGAAGGGGAAGGAACCAGTTAGGATGGTCCACCTTCAAAGGCTGATGGAACCTCAATCATTCCAGGAGGCCTTGCGGGAGCTAATCCTGGACCCAGACAGCTGCTCTGTTAATGAACTCGTCCGGGCTTGGAATACCTTGCTTGGGGAGGCCATTGATAGGGTGGCGCCGAGACGTCCCCTGCCCCTGTCTCAACTTTGCAGGGCCCCTTGGTTTACCGAGGAGCTGCGAGGTATGAAGCAGGAAGGCAGGCGACTAGAGTGATGCTGGCATTGGACTCACTCTGAATCCAACCGACTTCTCTGTAGGGCCCATTTTCAGTCCTACCTTGAGACTGGGAGGATGACAAAGAAGGATTTCTTTGTCACCCTCATAGCATCTGCAAAGTCACGTCCAGTGGAGCTGTTCCGGGTGGTGTGGGGGATGGTCAGTCCGGCCTCCCTCCGCCTGGACGGGGACTTGTCCCAGGCCCGCTGTGAGGAGTTTGCCATCTACTTTGCCGACAAGATCGCTCAGATCCAGAACAACTTTGATACTGGATTAGAGACAGTAGGAATTGAGCATGAGGTGATGGAAGCGGTGTCTGGTCCATCTTTGTGGGATAAGTTTCGGGAAGTGACGCCAGCCGATGCTGTGGAGATCCTAGGGTCGGTTAGGGCCACCAGTTGTGAACTAGATCCTTGCCTGTACTGGTTGGTGAAAACCTCCAGGGAGATCTTGGGACCGGTGCTGGTGGGGGTTGTCAATGCGTCCCTTCAGCAGGGAAGTTTGCCCCCCGGTCTCAAGGAAGCCATGGTGTGCCCCCTGTTGAAGAAGCCATCTTTGGATGTGGTCGTACTCACCAGCTACTGACCCGTCCCTAACCTCCCCTTTTTAGGGAAGGTTATGGAATGGGCGGTGGCCTTGCAGCTCCAGGCTCACCTAGACAGCATTGGTTTTATCGACTCCTTTCAATCAGGGTTTCAGCCCGGCTATGGTATGGAGACGGTGTTTGTGGCCTTGGTGTATGATCTCCGCCGGGAGATGGATGCAGGACATTTGACATTACTGGTCCTGCTAGATCTCTCGGCTGCATTTGATACAGTGGACCATGGGCTGCTGCTGAGACGGCTGCGTGACCTGGGGAGTCTGGGTGGGATCACCCTTGGGTGATTCCACTCATTCTTCTCGGGGAGGACCCAGCGGGTTGCCCAGGGAGTAGAAACATCTAGCTCCTGGACCCTGGACTGTGGCATTCTGCAAGGTTCAATCCTGTCTCCTTTACCGTTTAATATATATATGCAGCCCTTGGGGGAGATCGTGAGAGGGTTTGGTGCGTGTTGCCACCAATATGCTGATGACACCTAGCTCTACCTCTCTTTTTCTGCCGACCCAGGTGCTGCCATCTCCATGATATCACAGTGTTTGGAGGCCATGGCGAGCTGGTTATGGCAGAGCAGACTGAAGCTTAATCCCGATAAAATGGAGGTGATGGTGGTAGGCCAAGTGGGGGAGGTGTTGCTCCCTCTTGTGGAGGGGTGTGCCCCTCTGGGGCCCAGCAGGTTCGGAATCTGGGGGTGTTATTGGATGCGGGTCTCCATCTAGATCAGCAGGTGAATATGGTGGTGAAGGTGGCATTCCGCCAGCTGTATCTGGTGCGGAGGCTGCACCCGTACATCTCCAGACCGGGCCTGGCCACTTTGATCCATGCCTTCATCACCTTGAGGCTGGACTACTGTAACACACTCTACGTGGGGCTTCCCTTGACACTGGCCCGAAAGTTGAAGCTAGCGCAGAATGCGGCGGCCCATCTCCTAACAGGGAAGGGCTGACAAGAGCACATAACACCAGTGCTCCGTGCACTGCACTGACTGCTGGTAATGTGTCATGGGAGATTCAAGGTTTTGACTTTGATCTATAAGGCCCTATATGATCTTGGACCAGGATACCTCAGGGACTGCCTCACCCTCCGTGACTCAGGATGGACCCTTTGGTCAACCAGGGGCGCCCTCTTGGAGGTCCCCTGCGTAAAGCGGGGGGCTACAATTGAGAGGGCGTTCTTGGGGGTTGGGTCCCAGTTGTGGAACTCCCTCTCAGAGGAAGCATGGATGGCCCCAAGTCTAATGGCCTCAGTCAGGCCTGTAAGACATGGATGTTCTTCCAGGCCTTCGGAGCTGGGGAGGGGAGGGTGGCTTAAATTTTTGTAGGGGGTTGTTTTAAAATTGTTTTAATGATGATACTGTGGATTTTTAATGTTTTAATAATTGTTTTATATTGTGTTGGAGCCACCCCGAGATGCCGTGGGCATGGGGGGCAGCATACAAATATAATAAAATAAATAAATAAATAAATACATATAATAATCTGATTGCTTGATTTAACAAATGTGCACTCACAACACTCAAGAGTGTTGTGCACCAATTCTTAATGGGGCAGGGGGCTGAAACACTGGGGTGGGAAGGTGGGTTGGGCAGTACGAACGAATGCCTTTCTTTGCGACAGGTCTGTCAGTGCAACAGGCGCAGACAGAATCCCCTGCCACAAGTGCCCAGTGGAACCAGGACCTGCGGGTCCGCAACTGGCAGGGCAAGAATGATTTGGCAAGGGAGCTTCTTGGGGAGACCACATGTCAGGCAAATGAGATCAGCAATGCCATTGATGGCATGGCCAGATAGCATAGGCAGCTGGTGCCGCAGAATGCCACAGAACATAAGGCCTTTGCTGACGAGGCCTGCCTGGACTGCCAATGGGAGGACAGACACTGGGCCTGCCTCTGGCAGCAGTTTGAACTGTTGGACAACATGACTGAGAAGGTGAGCAAGGAGATGAGTGAGATATGGGAACAGACGCAAAGTAACCTGTCCCAGTTCATTTATTTATTTATTTATTTTATTTATTTTATAAATTTATACCCCACCCCTCCTGCAACGCAGCTCGGGGCGGCTTCCAACATTAAAACAATAAAATACAATAAAATCCATCTAAAACAATCAAATATTAAATATTAAATATTAAATATTAAAACAGGGCTAGACAACACCAAAAAACAAATGGGTAGGGGACTAAAAACCTCCCTCCCCACCCTCCCTCCCAAAGACCTGGGAAAACAGCCAGGTCTTACAGTTTTGCCAAAATGTTAAAAGGCTAGGGGACAGGCGAGCTTCCTCCGGAAGGGAGTTCCACAGCCGTGGTCCCACCACCGAGAATGCCCTCTCCATCGTGGCCCACCGCTTAACACGGGGGACCTCCAGGAAGGCACCCCCGGCAGACCGCAGGAGCCGCTCTGGGGCGCGAAGGGCGAGGCGGTCCCTAAGGTATGAGGGGCCAAGACCGTATAGGGCTTTATAGATCATCACTAGGACCTTGAACTTGGCCCGGCACACTATCGGCAGCCAGTGCAGAGCTCGGAGCACCGGTGTAATGTGCTCCCGGCGACCCGTCCCCGTAAGAAGACGAGCCGCCGCATTCTGCACCAGCTGCAGCCTCCGAGCCAAGAACAAGGGAAGCCCCACGTAGAGCGCATTGCAGTAGTCGAGCCTCGAGGTGACAAAGGCATGGATGAGGGAGGCCAGGTCCGGGCCAGAGACATACGGACGCAGCCTAAGCACAAGATAAAGCTGGCGGAAGGCAGCCTTAGCTCCAGAGCTCCCTGCTTGAGCATGCTGTTGCCACAACCATGAGCATTGTTGCTCGGGAGGCAAGTGCCATTTCCTAACCCCCATCAGCAGTTCACACCCTCTTATGTGGAACCCAATTGACTGCCCTGTGTACATTTTGAGGCTGTCTCCAGAATTCCTGCTGAACAATTCCGCTTTAAACTTAATCAGAAGAGAACCAGGAGTTCTGTGTAAATGTGACCAAAGAAGGGGGACTGATGGAAGATGCAGGTGTCATGGTTATTCCCAGGCCACCTGGCCAGCACATCCATGAACCAGGTATAGTGGTCCACTGCAGCCTGAATAATCATGGAGAGACACGTCTTCCAGTTCCAGTTAGGTAGTCATCCTAGCTATGCAGTGGGCAGATAATGATGGGGATATGGCTCTCATTGATAGCCCCTATACATTTTGGAACTTCTCCTCCCAAAAGCCCTTCATTAGGATTTGCATGTTTAAATCGTACTTGCCAGCGACTTCTGTTTTATGGCAAAGTAAGTTTTTGTTGACTTCTTATTATGACAGTACTAGGGTGTTGTATTAGGGATGATAAGGACCTTAGCTTTCTAGCTAAGAGGGAAGAATGTTTTGGTCTTTCCTCCTGGTAATTAAAAATAGAAGGACGTATAACCTGTAGCTTAAATCAGCAAGGCACAAACTAACATTCAAAAAGCAGGTCAAACACACGATCAAATTCAGCTTTGTATACTCTTCTCAAAAGTGAATTAGAATCTTCTAGATTAATCAAATTTGGTATTCTTGGTGATTATTTGTTTCAGCATTGTTTAGGGGTTCCTGGAGGCCTGGGGCAAAATGCCATGTGGACAATCCCCCCCCACCTTATTTCACAATCCACAGTATTCAGACCTATATCCACGTTTCTTGTGGGGGTTTTCCTCTGTGTGAGGCCTGAAGCAAATTGTACCTTTGGCAATCCTGTGCATCCCTGACAATTTGTGCTGCTAGATCCCATTCCTGTATAAAGTTCTACACAGATTAGAGAGGAAAGAGCTTCCATGGAGAAGGGTACTAACCTAGCACTCAGACTCAGGTTCAATTCCCTTCTTTGCCGCAGACTTCTTATGTATCTTTGTGCAAATTCCTGAAGGGAAGTTTTTTAAAGGCAGAAATGGATTTTAGGCATCAAACTTCCATTACAATTCAATAGGCATTAGCTGCCTGTGTGTCATCTTTGCCTCTGAAAATCTATTCCTTACTGTCTCTGTGCTTCAGTTCAACATTTGTGCAATGAGGATAATAATGCTTTCCTACCTCAGAGGATCTTGTGAGGATAAATACGTTAAAAATTGCAAACCACTTGGCCTATTGTAGTGTTTTTAATGGATATCAGATTTTGAAATACATTATATGACTTCTCTCTTTTATATCAAACATTAAAATATTAGTTCTATCAACAATACTCATAATAAACAGTAATTTATGGCACAAATAATTCCCCTGGACACTGGTGTGACCCTGTAACCATTTACTCTGGAGAATTATGAATAATTTATATAGAGTTTTCAGTGTTCTAAGTGCTTTATAATCCCTGTCATTATTATTAATATTTTACTGATGGGGAACTTAGGATAAGAGATCCTACTTACCCAAAAGTCACTCAGTGAGTTTTTGGCTAAGACAGAATTTGAACCCTGGTCTCGCAGGTCCAAATCCAACACCTTAGCCCCACTGTGAGGCTACTAGGGGTGGGACCAAACAAAAAAACCAGGTATTGGTTTTACCTGTTACCGATTTTAAAAAAGTCGGTTTTACCGGTAAAACCGGTTTACTGGTACTGGGTTTTTTTCATTGACTTCAATGGGGAAGTGTCCCCATTGAAATCAATTAACCCCCCCCAAACCTTCCCCTCCCAGGCTGCGCGGGTGGAAAGGGGAACACCACCCACCCACCCACCCAGGATTATTTTTTTTAAAACCGGACCTGCGGTCGAGTCTGGGTTGCTGCCACACTGCCAGCTGCCCAGCAGAAGCCAGGGTGGCTATTGCTGAAGGTGGAGGCAGCTCTCCTCCAGGAGCCCTCCTGACTGGGGCAGCACTCTGGGTTAGCCCCCCCAATCCGCCTTTTACCTGGGCTGTGGGTGGCGGCGGCGGCTTCAGCACTGGCTTCACTTCAGTGCTTCACTAGGCCTTCTGGGGAAACCCAGAAGTTCCCCGGAAGGCCTAGTGAAGCGCTGAAGTGAAGCCAGCGCTGAAGCCACCGCCGGACCTGTGCTGCGCCGCACTGCTGCCACCCCCGCCACCTGCAGCCCAGGTAAAAGGTGGATGTGGGGGGGTGGGTTAACCCAGGGTGCTGCCCCAGTCAGGAGGGCTCCTGGAGGAGAGCTGCCTCCACCTTCAGCAATAGCCCCCCGGCTGCCGCTGGGCAGCCGGCAGTGCGGCGGGAGCCCGGACTCACCTGTAGGTCCAGTTTAAAAAAAAAAAATCCAGACTGGGCAGGGTGGG
>QEPC01012479.1:17340-36068 GCA_003113815.1 Sphenodon punctatus | reverse complement strand
GGGGGTGAGGTCAGGGAAGCCGGGAGGGTAGGCCAGGGCTGGTGGGGGTTGGGGGTACCGGTAGGGGTGACGCGCCGCTGCCAGAGGGCCAAGCAACAGCAACAGCAGCAGCCAATGGAGTTCGCAGGGGCACACCGACGCAACCCTTCCCCGGCTCTCCGACAGGAGAGAGGAGGTCAAGTGCACATGCATGAGCCTGCAGAACCAATTTTATATTCATTAATAACTCAGTTTTGGCTGCACCAATTACTATCATATTTCAGAAGTGGTTGTTATTGATCTCATGCTGCAAGCCTGTGAAGTTTGGGGGCTCAACTCTTCCAGGAGGAGGAGATATTGATGATTCAAAATCATGAGGACACTGCATTTTGACCACAACCAATTAACGTTTAAACAGTCATAACATTTTATTTTCCTAATGAATCTTCTTCAAGCTATGTGCATATGATTGTCCTCACAACTTATAGCCATGGATAATTTTCAGCAATGTAGCTCAAGCTGTTTCCTCAAAATTGGGGCTTCAGCAGTCCCCTGTTTATAATGGAGAGTGGCTGTGCATTTAAGTTTCAGGAAGTTACCGCTGGAAAATTTCATTTTCATTTACTTGGTTATTCGCTTCTAGGTACTTTGTTAATTTTGATAGTACTGTTTAGTGCTATTTAGTCCTATTTAGGTCTAAATAGCACTAAACAGTACTATCAAAGTTAACAAAGTACCTAGAAGCGAATAACCAAGTAAATGAAAATGAATAAATGAAGCAACTGAACTAATGGGGGAAAAATGAATATCAAATTTTACATATTCAGTGAAGACAAGTTGGATATTCATTCAATAATATGATAGCGCATGTTAGCTTCATCCCTACTCTGAATTTATGTTTTAAATGAAGTAGAAATTCTGTTAAAAAAAATTTAAATAAAATCTCCTTGAGGATTGCACTAGCTTCTCCTAGAGTCAATGGAAATAGTCTCGCTCACTTAATTGGAAGCCACATCAAATCTTAGTATCTGTAATAAATTATTACTAAAATTATGTCCTTCATGTTTCCAGTTTTCACATGTTTCAATACTGATTCCTCCAGGGTTGTCTTGGAAATATCGTGAAGGTCTGTAAGCTCCCACTGGTTACCTCTGCAGAACATATTTGCTAATAACAGCACGGCAGCTGTAGAATGCTAAAAGAATCCCTTAAACCATTCACCTGAAAAATCTGTGAAAGCGTTTGGATACACAAACACTTTGATCAAAACCTGGCAGCTGTCTGAATATTGACAAATAGAGGATCAGAAAAGTCCATGAACAGCGATTTTCCTTGCCTGCCAATGTGTCCTGATAGATCAAGAAACTTTTTTCCTGCTCTGTGACCAACTGCAGTGACCTCCACAGACACAGCACATAGACTTTTTGGTATCAATCTTTCTCTCTGGCTATATAGGCAGGCAGCGCCCCGCCTCCCAAACTGAAAAGGTTCCAGATCTATGCAAACAGTCGCAACAACTTCTAAAGATAAATTATACCATTTATTAATGCTATCTGTAAATATGGGAGGGAAAATCTGCATCTCCGAAATCCCCTGCTTTGAGATTATACATAAAGAAGAAAGGAAAACACTGGTTTGGAATGCAGAGGACACCTCTCAACAAGGACTGGCTGCTGCTAGTAACAAGCAGCCTTCTGCAGAAGAGAAGAGCGAGTCGAGAAAAAGGAGAAGGACACTCAGGAACAGAAAACAACTTGTATTGTTCTTCTAATGCATCATCCACTGAAGAAGTGACATCAATTAATGAGTAAAAGCATATATGATTATTGTGTTATTTTATTATTATTAAAACATTTGATATCCCGCCCCTCCTGCCAAAGGCATCCCGGGGTGGCTTACAATATATAAAATATAAAAACACACATAAAAATACACAAACAGCAACATAAAACATCTAAAATAGGGGGAAGAGGAGATAAAGGGGGAAACATCCCCCCAGGAAGAGAGGGGGGAGGGGAAAAATAACCCACCCTTACCACCCCCATAAAAATAAAAACTCACCCTCACCCATCTCCCTCGCCAAAGGGTTAGCAGAATAGCCAAGTCTTGCATCAACATTGAAAAGAGGAGAGGTCCGGGGCCACTCGGGCCTCTGTCATGAGGGAGTTCCACAGCCTTGGCGCCGCCACAAAGAACACCTTCTCCACAGTCGCCCCCTAGGATACCTGGGGGACTTCGAGAAAGGTGCTCCTGGTTGACTGCAGGGGCCAATCCAGAGCACGTGAAGTGAGGTGATCCCACAGATATATGGGGCCCAAGCTGTATAAGGTTTTATAGGTAAGAACCAGCACCATGAATCAGGCATGGAAGACTATAGGCAGTCAGTGCAGAGAATGGTGCACTGGTGCCCACGACAACCCATCCCTGTAAGGAGATGGGCCGCCACATTCTGTACCAGCTGCAGTCTCCGAACCATCACCATGGGCAGCCCCATGTAGGGTGCGTTACAATGGTCCAGTCTTGAGGTGATGAAAGCATGGATTATAGTGGCCAGGTCGGAGTCTAAGATATATGGCCTAAGCTGTCACACCAGATGTCATTAGCAGAATGCACTCCTTGCATAGCTCCAAATTGAGCATCTAGAATCTAGACGAAGCTGCACATCGAGGAGCACTCCCAGACACCGAACCTGGGGAACCAGAGGAGGATGAACCCTATCAATGATGGGGTACGCCACACCCACCGCCTTCCCCACTAGCGTCACCTCTGTCTTGTCAGGATTCAACTTCAGTCGGCTCGCCCTCATGTGGTTCCCCACATCAACCAGACATCGTGTAAGCACTGAGACTGCGGGGTCTGGGTTGCATGAAAAAGAGAGATAGAGTTGAGTGTCATCAGCATATTGATGACAAAGAACTCCAAAGCTCCTCATGACCTCGCTCAGTGGCTACATATACTAATTGAACAGGAGAGGGGACAGAATGGAACCCTGCAGGACTCCACACAAGAGGTCCCGGGGAGATGAAAAGTGGTCCCCGAGCACCACTCACTGTGAGTTCTTCCAGCCAGGAATGAGCAGAACCATTCGAGAACAGTCCCGCCCACCCCAGAATGGTCCCATAGGCAAGTCATCAACATCTCATGGTCAACAGTATCAAAAGCAGACAACAGATCTAATAGAATCAGCAGGGTTGAATGACCCCGATCTAATACATGGTGCTTGGGGTACATGTGTGCTGCCTGGACCATTCCCAGACCACTCCTGGTTCCGTGTGGCCTCCCCCAGTGCCTGTGCCCTGACCTTCCAGGGGCCCCCATTCCAGGACTGCCTGTGTTGCTGATGGGGTGCCCATGCGGATTGTGCTGTTGTGGGGGTTCTGGCTGCCGTTGCCTGTGTCCAGTCCTGCCCCCGGGCCATTCCACCCCCCTTTTCCCTGTCCCACACCCCCTAGTCCCCCCCATGCCTGTTGTTCCATGTGTGTTGTCTGTCCCGCTGTGTGCCCCCTTCCCTTCCTTTCCCGTGTGGGTGGGTGTGCACCCGGGCATGTATTTGTGCTGTGTGTTCCACTGTGCCCTTGTTGTCTCTGTGCCTGTTGTGTGCGGTACCTCAGTGGATCTTCTCCCTCCTCCCCCTCCCTTCCCATTTCCCTTGTGTGGGTGTTCCCTTTTGTCTCTTCTGGCTTCGTTTGCCCTCAGATGGCCATGTCTGTGTCCCACCCCTCTCCGGTGCCTCCTGGGTGTTTTGACCATGGCTGGGAATCGGCGTCACATCTGTTGCGCTGCCCTGGGATGTGATCCAGCAGCCCGATTCCCTGCCGTGGTCCCGTTGCTGTCATGTCTGTTTGGGTCTCTCCCTGACTACGGGGGGTGGCTTTTCAGTTCACCATCTCTGGGGATCAACTGTGGTGAATCCGGACCATGTAACGTCTGAAATCATCCAATGTCTGCTACTGGGTGGCCACATGATTCACCACTGGGCAAGGCTTGACCAATATACAGAAGAGCTTGTGGAGATCTGGTGAGTAGGATGCAAGCCTGCAGCACTCAGCCAAGTAGGGGTTACAGCCACCAAACCCTGTCCGGGCCTCTGCTGCTGCTCCATCAATGCCAGCCAGCCTGCAATGCCCGGCCAAGGATGGATGACAGCCATCAACCTCCAAGTCTTCCCGGCCTCTGCTGCTGCTGCTGCCACTGCATCTCCGACAATCAGCCCTGGCACCACGGGCACCCCCAGGGGCCAAGCATCGAGCCTGCCTGCCCGGGCAACCGGAGCTGCCAAGCCCCAAGCCTTCCTGGTCTCTGCTGCTGATGCTTCTGCTGTTGCTGCTGCTGTATCTCCGATGGCCTGCCATGCCTCCACAGGCACCCCTGGAACACCCACATTCCGAATGTTCATGGGCGTCCGAACTCCGTGGGACTGAACCCAGGAACCCGAACTAAGTTTTCAGTCCAAACGTCTGAACGTCTGAACATCCGAACTCCATTCTGTTCACACATCCCTACCCTGCATTCTGCCCTAGTGAAAATGGGATCACTGCGGGCGGGCCAGAAATAGAGAAAATTGTCTGTCGTCTGTGGTAAGGTCATCCGTGGTGACTTTTTATTCTTATTCTCAAGTTCTGTGTGGTGTCATTAAAGTTGGCTGGAGACTGCAATCCTGTCCTGATTGACGTCAATGTTTCAGCTCTCAATGACTTTAATGACTGAGGACTGCACTCAGAATCTCCAGTGGATGGACAGCAGCACTGGCTAGCTTAGAGCAACAAACCAGGCTACATTTTAATTGAAGTGAAGCCATTTCCCCCCCCCCCCTTATTGTTAAAACAAAGATATCAGAAAAATGCAGAAAGAAATTAATAATTTCATTTAAAAAATTCCTTTAAAAATCCATTTTTCAAAAAGCTCTTACTGTATACCAGTAAAAATAACATGCTTTGGTTATAAAAGTGCCATTTGCCATCTTGTAGGACAGGGCAAATATAAGATAGGAATTAAAGAACTTACACACGCTTTGTTTGTGACTGTCATTCACAGAGGAAAGGAGAAAGCCATAAGATTATTTTCTACAAGAAATAATCTGTTTTTTAAAATTGTAATTTGAACTACCATCAAGATCAGTTAATATAATTTTTAACTGTATCATCAAGGTCATTTAGAATGTGAGTTCTTGCTCCCTGGAAAACCTCTGAAAATGGCTTCTGTTGTATTTGTTTGTCCCTCCTGTTCTAATTGGCTTCATTAGTGCTTTTGGACCCCTTGTTGGACCTGGATTGTCAGATTGTGGTGGTGGCCAGGAGGGCTTTTCACCAACTCCATCTGGTGAAGAGGCTGTAGCCTTTTCTCTCTGACTTAGATCTGGCCCCTGTCATCCATGCTTTCATCACCTCAACACTAGACTACTGTAACACGCTCTACGGGTGGTTAACCTTGGTGACTGTTAAGAAGCTGCAGCTGGTGCAGAATGCACAGCTCACCTCCTTTTGGGGGTGGAGCACCAGAAGCACATTATACTGGTGCTCCGAAGTCTGCATTAGCTCCCTATAGCTTTCCAGGCATGTTTCAAGGTGCTGATTTTGACCTTAACATCTCTAAAGTCTGGGCCCCACATATCTGAGAGTTCACCTGCCCTTCCACACCCCACTGAGAGCCCTTCGATCAGCCGGGAGCACCTCCTTGCGGATGTCATCTGTTAGTCTTGTTCCGATGGTGAGGGTTTGCAGTGAGATGTTCTTGGTTGCTGCCCCAATGTTATGGAGCTCCCTTCCTCCAGATGTTTATCTAAGCCTGAGTCTGGACATTTTCCAGAGGCCATGCAAGACCTTTCTACTTGCTGAGGCATTTGGTGGGCAGGGATGGTGGGTGTTTTGGGTAGGGGTGTGATTAGGTGGTTGTGGTGGGAGTAGGGGAAAGGTTTTGGGGGTTTATGCTGCTTTTATATGTTTTGTTTTCCCCCTTTGTATGACACCTTGAGTCATTTGGGAAGGGCGGGATAAAAATAGTTGACAAAATAAATAAATACATTAGAGATGCCAGAGAAGGACTGTGTGATTTGCACCATGTGACCTGTCACATATGACATATTTCTGTGTCCTGTGAATGGAAAATACACTAGGCAAAAAGTGATTTTGTATATAAGGGTGGAAGATGGATTGATAAATAAAACAAAAACAAATCCACAGATAGTTGGTGGGTACAAATTAAATAAGAACAAACCACAGGTCATGAAGTTTATGAAAGCAAGTTCAATTTGAAATCAGTGTTGATTTTTCAAGTGATTTGGTGACTTTTTAACAGTTGATCCCAATACCCACAATGTCCACGTTGATGACAAGAAAACTGCTTCACTCAGTGCACACTTAAGCTGTGGAATTTGTTGCCAAAAGTTGTGTGTTGTCAAGGCCGGCAGTATAGCTGGATTCAAGAAAGAGTTTGACAAGTTTCTTAAGGATAGGTCCATTATCCGCTATTAGCCAGGTATGTTTGGGGAACATAACCTACTACTATTGGGCGCTGGGAGTGAACAATAGGGAATAGATCGCCCCACTGTGACCTATTGGGTACTTCTTCCAAGTGACTGAGATTGGCCAATGTTGGAGGCAGGTGCCAGGCTTGATGGACCATTGGTCTGACTCGGTATGGCACTACTTATGTTCTTATGTTCTTGTTAAAGCTTTAAATATAACCCAATGAAGTTGATCACTATGAGAGTATTTACTTTCTGCAGACCTTTCATATTCCTGACTTTGGTATTTCTGAGGGGGAAGTAAAGATTTTTAAAAGGCCAAGTATCCTTTTCGCCTAATGAAATTACATGGACACAGAAGTATGAGAATTCATAAACTCTATATTCCTAAGCCTCAGTTTCAATTAAAATAATTTTCAATCTAAAAAATTACTGTAAGTTTGTATTTATCCTGATGTTCTATTTATAGGGACAGAAAAATATTAATATATCAGCATTTCATTCAGACCAAGATAAAATTATACAGACAAGCTGTTTGAATATGGACCTGAATACTCGATTGTTGAATATCAACAATTATAGGCCCAAATTCTGTATCTAACTATACTGCAATTAACTGCCAATTAGAGCTTTGCATGCTCAAAGCCTGAATAAAAATAGAATATATTTTGTATGATTTGACCATTGAAAAAAATGTTCTTTTAAAAAAGAAAAGCAGACTACGATAATTTAATTTTAAAAATGTCTTGCTTTGCAAATAAAGACAGACATACAAAGAATAGTGATTCTATGTAGTAAATACATATTCAGTTAGAATTACAATGAAAACCATTCTACATATTCTTGTTTTGTACTCTACACAAAATCTGAAAGTTGGTCTGTAGACAAAGTAAGCAAACATAAACATAAACGTACCTTTTTCAGAGCTACCTCCCTTATGGGGTTGAAACATGAAGTTAAAAGCAGCATCTGATCAATATATCTTCTCCTTTTAATTTAAGGTTTTCACCAGTAATGCATCTTCCACTCATGAAAACACTTTGGATGTGCATTTTTTTGTTTAAAAACTGACAAATAAAGGCTTAATAATGTATACAAAAATAAGCTCAAGACTAGCTTTTCTGAAGAATACATAGATAGAGATGTACCTTGGCACAAGTTTTCAATCAATGCATTGGAACTCAGGTCTTTTATTGATTTCCCTGGTAAAATGATATAGAGTCTCTCTCTCTCTCGTAATATAGCGGAGCATTAAAAAAGCAGGATAAGTACATTTACAGCTTTCTTATGGCTGTCCACAGGGTACTATAAATGCACAAACTGGATATAATTGAAGCACATATTAACTTACCTTCTGTTGTACAGGAAGAACATAAGCAGGCTGTTAATGTGCACTGTGTTGAAACTCTTAACTTGGGGGCTGAGAATTAGCTTGCAGTAGTAATTTGGTAAGCACCTGGGAAAATTGCAAGGATCATTTCCTGCAACGTGGAATAAGATTAAAAACAGAATATATTATTATCATGGGCACCATTAAAAAATGTGTAGACAGCACTCTATGTTAAAATGGAAATTGGAAGTTGTATTCAAATGGTGAAGATGCTGCATGTTAATTATTGTCTACCACAGTGCACTGGAAGTGCAATTCAATTATTTGCTTTGTCAAGCAATATTTTGATTAACTTGAACTTTAATTTTGTACATCTGGTGTTTTTCACACTGTGATAAAAACAGTGTTGAGGTAGGCTGCTCTGCCAACAGTACTCGGAAACAACAGCTAGAACATATGTAAAGCAACAGTAAACCATATTAAAGCGGGGAAAGGCAGCGTTTTCTAAATAAAAAGAAGCATTTCTTTAATGTTATGCAATCAGAGAAATGAATCTAGTGGGGTATTTATGGATACTGAGCCTAAGGTTATGTTTATCCCTTAGTCTTTTGCAAACATTAGCTATAATTAGTATAATTATACTACTATAATCACTGTAGTAAGTTATGATATACCCTTAGGTTTTAATTCACAAAGCAAAATGCTATTCAAGATCCATGTCAAAAATAGACGAAACATGCTGTTCTAGTACTGAAAGCTTTTGGGGTGAAGGACTATTTTCTTTCTCTTAAGGCTGTATTTTAACTTACAAAATGACCAGGCCCTTAAGAAGTTATTTTAATAATTCAGAAAGTATAAGCACATTGATTGAACCAGACAAATTGGGTCTGAATGGGATCCATTATGTTTTCAATTTAGGCTTCAGTTAAAACTTATCAATTTGGAAAAACAGTGATTCCTAAGCTTATCATTATGATTAATTTCATTCTTCAAGGTATGATGCAGGACTTAGGTGTGATCTTTAGCGGCAGATTCTGATTGGCCCTGGGTATGGCTTTAGGTGCATGTGCAAAGATGAAATAGAGTATGGTCGCCATGTTGGTCCCAAGTGACAGAGAGACAAAGTAGTTCAAATGATATCATGTATTGGACCAACTGTTGGTGGAAATAAACAAGCTTTGGGGCCACACAGGGTCCTTCCTCAGGCATGTAGCATAGCCAGTAGAAATATATAAAGTGTGCAAATGTAGGGGCAGGTATATACTAGGGGGCATGGAATGGGTGGGAGTGGACAACTCATATATACCTGCTCTACATTTCCTCTGGCAAATATTTCTACTGGCTATGCTATATGCCTGAGGAAGGTCCTGTGTGGCCCAAAAGCTTATTTATTTCCAGCAACCGCAGTTGGTCCAATAAAAGATATCATTTGAACCACTTTGTCTCTCTGTGCACAGATGGTGAGATATGGAGAGAAGCCTTCTTCCTCTCTGTGTTCTTGCTTGATGTGGTTGGTGAAGAAGCCACTGCTCCATAGTAGGAGCTTCCTGAGAGGTGATTTGAAACAAACATGGGGTTCAGAGATCAGTATGGGTATTTTCAGATGTTACGAGATCACGCTCAACTACAATCAATTCCCTGTGGTGGGGAATGGTCCTGTAACGTCTGTTGGGGAACTGGAAGTTCCCCCCAGATGTTTACCACACTCAATCCCTGCCGGGAATCACAGTCACCATGCGATCGGCTGAATCCGTGGGGCCGGCGCCGATCGCGTGGTGAAGGTGATTCCCGGCGGGGATGAAGGGACCCATCACGTCTGGACGGGGATCACGGCCCGGAATTCCTGCCGGGATTCTGGCCTGTGGTCATTTGGGGCAGGCACTGTGGCTGCATTGGCCGTGGCGTCCACCCGTCTCCCCAGAGGGCGGGCGGTGAGGGAGCATGGAGGGGGCGGGGCCATGCGGCCACACGTTGCGCCGCGCGGCCCCACCCCCTTCACGATACTCCGCTGGGATCCCGCGGCACATCTTTTGGCCATGCCGGAGTGATCCCAGTGGGGAATCTCAGGGTTATTTCCGTGACGGGGCGAAGCCGCCCCGTCACGTCTGAAAACACCCTATGTATGCAGTTAATATGTGTACTCCCTTCTCCTGGTAAGCTATTTCCCACTATATTCTCAAACAAATAGTTTGCTATCTCTGTGTGTTTGCCAACACCTATTCTTCCTTTGTCTTCTACACCAAGTTGTAATTTTACAGCTATTTTGTCAATGTCTGCTACATATCTCTCTCTCTCTGAACCCCTCCCATCTTGCTCTGTCCACTCCCACCCATTCTGTGCCCCCTCATATATTTACATTTGCTCAGTTTATGTATTTCATTCTACTGGCTATGCTACATGCCTGAGGAAGTCTGTGTGGCACAAAAGCTTGCGTATTTCCACCAACAACAGTTGGTCCAATAAAAGAGATAATTTACACCACTTTGTCTCTCTGTCACTAGGGACCAACACAACGACCACACTCTATCTCTGGATCATACACTTTGGAAGCTGAACATAGTGGATGAACTGTTTAAGTATAGTGAATCCTAATTTGGTCCTGTTGAGTAAAAACTTTGTACACCAACAAACTCCCATCAGAAGCCTGCTGACAATTAATACTTTTAATGATTTGTGTACCACTATTTTTCCAGATTGAAAAGTTTTAACTGAAGCACTAAATTAGAGACTGTTCACTGTCATGAGAGGCTTAGAATCTAGGATGGACAAGGAAGGGCAGATAAGGGAGAGAGAAACATAGGAAGAGAGGCGCCAGAACAGTCTCAGGTGTACATGCTTAGCTGAATCACAGAGGAGAAGGGAACCCTGGATGATAGGACAGTAAAAGAGCATTAGCGAACAGCCTCTGGGGAGCTGGGGAAAGCCTTATGGAAGAGAAAGGTTTTTAGGAGAGATTTGATAGTCAGGAGGGATGAGAGTGTACGGCTGCTTTTAGATGAGAGGTTTACTAGTGCTATCACTGGTACAGCGCTATTACTATTTCACTTGAGTTATCAGGGGGGAGCCCTTCACACAACTCAAATATTGTGCTAGGTACCTCATCATGACATCATCAGAATGGTAAGTGTAATCCCTTGTCCTTCTTCAGACAGACAGGAAATTGTCTCAGTGCTCCTGTGTGATGGAAGGTTAACAAGTCCCCCCTGCTCTCCCTTGCGCTCCATCAGACTTCCACTTCTGGGCTACTGAAGGTCTGTACACATCGCTGGAAGGCTGGAATGCTTTCAAACAATCAGGATCTCCATGAGGCACAATACACGCAACAATGTAAGCTTTCAAATGAGTGGAATTTCATGCCGTACTAACACCTGCCACTGTGAAGGTTGGTTTTCTTTGCCTTGCCTCATGCAAATAGAATTCCCTCAGTTTGCACCACTCAATAGAAAGTTCAGAGTCAATATGGCAGTGAAACTGTCAACACTATTTTGGAAATGGGTGGCCATTTTGCACAGTGGTTTTTGTAATTTTATTGAGAATGGTGTCGAGAACAGCTGATTCTTGACTCATTCTCGATTGGGAAAATCTCTCCGAAAGCCCATTTCTTAAGATTCTCAAGAATATCATGGTTTAGGGAGCAGGATATTTTGTAATTGATGAGGGTGATGACAAAAGAGTAATGTTCTTGGGTGAGAACACAGAGAAAGATTAAAGAAGGAAGATAGGAAGGAGATAGGCCAGAAAGAGTCTTGAAGGTGAAAACAAAGGGTTTGAGCTGAATGTGAAGGGGAGGGGGGAATCCAGTGGAGGGAGCAGAGAAGGGAATAAACATGATAAAAGTGGTGGACTAGGCAGATAACCTTGGTAGTAGAGTTGGTTAAGGTTGGTAAAGGTTAGTTCCTTATGATCTGGGTATATATTTTCTTAACTTATTTTGAGGAAGGTAATATGACTGATAACCCTTTCTTTTGGACTAAAATATAGCCTTGAGCTTAAAACTGTCTAGACTCTTTTTTCAATTTGTTTTCTGACCTTTTCTTGTAATACAGCATGTGAACTAACATCTGACAAAACCTTTAATTTTCGCAGGTCAGACTATATGTTAGTGGGAACAGAAATGCAACTGTTAAGAATAAGATAACCCCCTCAAAGTTTATTGTCACCATGATTCACAATTCAATCGAAGCTTCCCTCCTTGGCTTTTTTTTTAAAAATAAAGATTTTCTTTTCTTTTTCTTTTCTGGCACCAAAATTATTTTGATGTAATGCTTCTGCAAGCTGGAAAACAAACACTCTTTACTTTGAGCTCAGACGGCAAAAAGGCAAAATTTTGCTGATTCTTTCTGATTTTAGTCTTTTGAATGGCTTGACCTATTTTCAGTACTTTATTACTCCTTTGCCTATTTAATTTTTACAGCAGTTTCCAAATGTCATATACACTTATCTGGTTTTGTTTAGCTGATATTTTTTTAAGTGGGAGAGGAATGGTACACCGATTATAAAGTTCACATTTAAAAATGGGCAAACTCATAAATAACTTGGAATGTTTTCTCTGTAGTGAAAACCATGAAAAGTTTCCTTATGGTTTTTACATCCACAGTGGAAGGAGGCAAGTGCTCGCACAACACATACAGCACACAGACATATAAGAGCCAGTGCAGCGTAGTGTTAAGAGTGTTGGACTTGGACCAAGGACATTAGAAGTCAAATCTTGAACTCACTGGGGCTTGAAAAAGTCACTCTCTCTCTTAGCCTCAGTTCTTCATCTGTAAAATAGGACTAATAATGATCTACCTCACAGGGTTGTTGTGAGGGTGAACTACATAAGTACTGTAAAGTATTTTGAAATCTGAAAGAACTATATAAATGATTACTAATAGTAAGTACGATGTCCCAATGTGTGTGTGTGTGTGTGTGTGTGTATATATATATATAGATAGATAGATATATGAATTATAAAGAGAAAATGACTGTAAACAGAGATTTATTGATTAGCTGAACATTTCAGCTTCCGCCCTCATCAGCAGCTCCGTTGATTTTTGAAATAAAGTCTATTGTGAGCACAGTTCTTAGAACTCTGAGGATGGAGAGAGTTCTAAGGTGAGCCAAGGAATGCAGTAGCACATACAAGAAAAGATAGGGGTTCATGTGTTATCTTCTAAGGCCGTTTTCAGACGAGCGCGGCGGCGCCCGCGCTTGTTTCTTTAAAAAGCCGGCAGCCCGTTCTACACGAGACGCTGCCGCCGAATACGCGCATGCGCGGCCGACGCGCATCCATTTCCGTGCGCGAACTGACCGGGTCGGCGATCGAGGCTGGTCAGACGCGGCCGGAAATGGATGCGCGTCGGGCCGCACATGCGCGTATTCGGCGGCAGCGTCTCGTGTGGAATGGGCTGCCGGCTTTTTTGGAAACAAGCGCGGGCGCCGCCGCGCTCGTCTAAAAACAGCCTAAGTTGAGGCTGTTGGGCGCGAGCATGTCAAGTGTGTAGATCCAGAAGTTTTCCCTGGTGTCCAGTAGTTTTAGGTTGGAAGATTTTTCTATAGGGAAGATTTCTAGGTCAGCGAGTGTGTGATCTTCTAAATTAAAATGTCTCCTACATTCCCTTTTTAGATGTTCTTCTCAACATTGAGCAAAACAAGATTAACACTGATCTTGTCGACGCACCCCCCGGGAGAAGATGAGGATATGGTTTGTGGGATAGAACGGCTGCATTCTTTATTGGTTAAATTAAATCCCAAAGGGGGAAAGGGTAGCCCTTCCCGCTTCCCCCTTGAACTGGGGTCCTGCTTCTTAACTGTTTGTAAACAATCAGGAGGTCCCTATCCGAGACAGGTGAATGGCCCTTATCACCTGTCTAATGGCTCCAGATGTTCTCGAATTAAGTCTGTCTGGAATCCTCCTTTGTCCTAATTTCCCAACATTAACTTACCCCCTGCCGTGATCCCCGGGTTTCCCCATACTGGGGTGAGTTGATCACGCCTAGGCCCCTTTTGAGGGCTGAAACAAGGTTGAGAACACCGTTGCCCACTTCTTAGCACCTTGTCTGCACAGCGGGTCTGACCATTCACCTCTCGTCCCTGGGATGGCCATACAGTGGGCCGCACTATGCAGCTATGTATGACCTTACCCATCCCTTAAGGAGATGTTTCTGTTTAGCCTATGTATCTAACTGTGAACCTTTTGGAACTCCCCTAGCTCAGCCCACTGCTAAAGAGTGCGACAATTGCAGGCCTACCACCAGCTAAATGCCGTGCCGCCCCTTGGCTGAATAAGCTAACACTCCAGGAAAGGCAACCCCCCCCCCCTGCTTTTAGTTTGCCAATCAGGCCTAGGGAAAATTCCTTTCCGGTCCTAATTGGTGACCAGTGTTAACTCAGAGTGCTGCCAAAAGGGGTGCGGGTGGATGGGTGCATGTCTTCCCCACTCGCTGCTGCAACCTGAAATGAGGTGGTGAGCAGGGAACCTAAAATGGCACCCAGAAATCCCACATACCATGAGACCTCCAGGCGCCCGTCTCATTGCTGGGCAACCACCCCACCCCCTTCCCAAATCATGCGCAAAGAGGTGACCGCCTCCCGTTCTTGCCTTTTCCTCCTAGGGGCTAGGGGGCAGTGCCAAAACCCTGCCACGGCAAGCGCAGAGGGTGATTTATAGAAACCCACTGATGCTCACCTATATTTAAATTGGAGTTCTTGTCATCTGTAAAAGCAACATCAATTACATTCAGTGCATCAAAGAACTCAAGGAACATCTTCTTACCAGAAGCTATCCATCCCATGTCATAGATTTCAACATACACCGGGCGTCTACACAAACAAGATAATCCCTCCTCTACAAGGTGGTGTCTAAAACTCACAAAGAATGTGGCATTCCCTTAGTAGTGGATTTTCATCCTGCATCTCCGAAGTATCACCTGGCAATTAAAGAAAGCTACCCCCTAGTAGCCAATTCACCACGTCTTGAAAAAGCCATCAATTTTCCTCCTTTTGTGGCTTTCCACTAGCCTCCTAATCTATGTAAATTACTTGTGAGATCTGAATTAAAATCACCGGTCAACAACCCTGGATCACATTGCTGTGAATCCAAATTTTGCATTACGTGCACCCATCTCAAAGAAACTACCACTTTCAAAAGCAGCACTACAAACAGGACCTATAACTTGAAGCAAAACATCACCTGCACATTGAGCAATATAATTTATGTGATACAATGTATACATAATGGGTGTCGCATACAATATGTGGGGGAAACCACCACAGACCTCCGTACCTGATTCAGAAATCACAAGTCAGCCATCGTCACTAAGAAAGTGGAACAGCCTGTTGCTAGACCTTTTAATTCAGAAGATTAATAAATCTCTGTTTACAGTCATTTTCTCTTTATAATTGCTATATATTGTTTATGACTGGAAGCATCCTGTCACGTTGTGCCTCAGTTTTCTCAAAGGGAAAATGTGCTTAGTGGTCCAGGCCTAATATAATCTGGTCTGTATATTAGGGGTGGGAATTCCGGTTCTCCCGAAATCTGATATTTCTGGTATTTGGGTGTATCAGCTTAATCTGATAAATCCAATATTTACCTGTACCAGCATACCGGATTTTTAACATTGGTCACGGTACCAGATTTTTTACATTGCGGCCATTGAAGTCAATAGCTGCAATGTAAAAAATCCGGAACCATGGCCAATGTTAAAAATCCGGTATGCCGATACTGGTAAATCTGGTACCAGGGAGATCCGATAACTGGTACATATGGTATCCGGTATTCTCCCCGGTGTCCCACCCCTACTGTATATAGGGCGCTCTTTTCCACTATGTGGAAACCTAGTTTACACTGTGCTAATGCCAGCCAGCTCAGCAAAGTATTGTAAAGACAATATTATTTATAAATGAGGCTATGAGAGTGAGACAAGGAATATTATAAATATAAAGCAATAGTTTACTTAAGTTCAAATAAAAACATGGTACAAAAGAGAAACAGCATCAGTTACAAATACATGATTTGAAAGGACATTTCCGTCAGAGAAACAGTTCTTATTTCAAGTTCAAAGCGCTTAACATCTATAAGAAATAACATATGCTTTAAGTATTACTGGCTCAATGCATCAAAAGAATATACTTTCATATTCACCCAGTCCTGTGTCCCATACTGTCATATGAAGGTGAGAAAAAACTCCAAGGAAGTTAGAGCTTTCTCTGAAAAATCAGTTTTTCCTCTTCCTCTTTATGGACAAAAAATGCATAGGAGTCAGTTTAAATTAAATCAGGTCAAGACAACTGACAATGAGGTTTTCTCAAAGTAAATTGTAAACAAAATCTGCTAATACATAGTAAACAAACAGGCAGCTATCATCTGAGATAAGATTTAACAATGGGCATTTTTAGACACACGTTAACGTTCTGGAAGTTTCAGTCTTCTGGGTTTACAAGTCCACAGTAAGTTCCAGATATATTTTTCACACACACACTGCCCGGAGGTAGTTCCTGGATGCATTCTTCAAACAAACACTGCCCTGAGGAAGCCTAAAGTATCTGCAGCTGTAAACGTGACAGGCTGCCATGGAAACCAAGTGACCACAGCTGTCTGGAGCAAAGCAGTTTACCAGGAGAACTTTTTACACACAAAAGTTCTGGGAGAAGATTCACGCAGAAGTTCAAAGATCCAGATGTTTAAGATCTGGGTGGGTGATTTAGATGCACACACAAAGTTCTGGATATTACAGCAAACATCCAGGAGACATGTGTGTCTAAAAACACTCAATGACTAAGATCCAGACAAACAAGGCTGTTCCCTGCCCTGCTTGGGAGTCTCGTCCCTTGAAACTGGTAAACGGAAAAATGTTGGATCCTTAAGAGAAACAGACTGATTGTATCTCTTCTCCAAGATTACAGCTAAAGGGACATTCTAGAGACAGTTCATTAGAAATTAACCATTCAAAGGCCTATTCTAATGTTCAATATATTGAAACAGATATGGTCAAATATATATGCTATTTATACATGATACATCACAATCCTACTAGGATATGGAGCTGTTTTGTTGCTTACCACATCAATGTGTGTGTATGTGTGCATGCGTGCGTGTGTGCATGTGTATATGCGTGTGTGCACGCATGTGTACATGCATGAGTGCACATGCACATGCACATGCATATACGTGTGCCTGTGGACACAGACACACACACTTCACACACAGAAATTTTGAAAGGACATTTAGGTTGCATAATCAGGCATTAATTAATACCCTAACTTTTTAAGGTTCACAATGCAACTTTTATTCTGCCTCTTGTGTATATGCATTCAGAGAGTTTTTAATTGAATGGCGGCATGCTATTTTTGCTTCAGGCTTTTTTTAGTGGTAGGAACCTTTTTTCTCTCAGGGGCCACATCAAAAATTAGTACAATCTATGAGGGCCATTAGGGATGAGTGTGTTCAAGGGGTGCTCTCAGGAAGAAGAGAGTCCTCTATCTTATGAGCATGCTCTCACCTGTGTTCTTCTACTCTGAGCTCAGTCTTTAAGTGCTTGGGGTAGGAACTCAATCTAGAGGCCAGATCCAAGAACTGGAAAGGGGCCAAATCAGAATTAGCTGTGGGCTGCATTTGGTCCCCAGGGCTGAGGTTTTCCATACATAGGATGGTTAGAAAATGAGGCACATTGATGCAGACCCCTGCCTCATTTGCAGTGCAGACTGATGGAAGTGAAAGGATGGTGGTGTAGCTAAGATACTCAACAGAAACTGAAAAGATTGAAGTTCTTCCCCTGATTCTACCCAGTCTTCCCATGTGATGTTAGGCGACTCATATAAATCAGTGTTACAGATGCTGTGGTAATTACACAGGATACAGCCCTCATCTTAAGTGCTAGTAGGATGGATATCCAGCAACGCCAAGAGGTGATAGGCTGATTACCTTCAGCAAGTGTATATAAGAGGTCAGAGGCTCTCAGCGAGGAAGGTGTCCAAAAGTTTTATATGATTCTTCTCATGGAAGTGAAATTCATTTGTTCTGGGATGGGCCACTTTTATGATCCAATGAAGAGAGAAATGATTTAAGATTTGTGTGTTGCCAGTTAACCCTAATAAAGGGATTCTCCAAAAAGGAAGAAGACTATTGTGTACTTGCTTGTTCAGGTGTGTTAAATTAAGGTGTTTTAGGTTGGCTGGATGGAGTGCAGGCTCCAGCAAACTCACACCAGAAGAGTCCCTCATTTTGTGGGTACCCAAATGAAGCACTAGTTTTTTAGAAGTTCTATACCCAGCTGTCACTGAAGCAAATGGGAGCTAAATCTAGATTTCCAGAGGTGCTTTCTTGTATGAGATTCTCTAGGTTTAAAAAAAAAATGGCAAGAAAAAGACATAATCAAATGTTAAATTATCACAGGCTGTTAATACACGGATGGGGGTGAGTGGGAGGTGGGTATTATGGCGCGGTGGGTGGAGGTGGGTGTCCATTTACATGGGCACCAACCCACCTCCACCCACAGAGCCTTCTCCATTTTACCAGAGGGCTTCGTGGGTGGAGGTGAATGGAGATGGGTGTGCGGTGGGTGGAGGTGGGTGTGTGGCAGGAGCATGCATGCACGAACACCCACCTCCTGTGGTTTTTACATGGGCGTACACCCACCGTGTACCTATTCCCCCCCCACTGCCAGCCATGTACACGGACTGACACCCCCCGCACTGCACACCCGCCCAAACACCAAGTGGCGGGGGGGGCGTCTGTAAAATGGCTATAGTGCACCCTCCCACCCTTCTCCATTATCAATGTGGTTTTACATATATCTAGGGGTAAACCAGTTTGTTAGGGTATCAGAAACCAAGGCCCAATTAACTTCCCTCTGGATAGGCTAAAGATTTTTTTCCGTATTGAATTACCAAGCGTGACACTTAGTTTTCTGGAACAGTATAATGCTTTGTGGTGTACTCTTGGCAGATTTAATTCTTCATATGACTTAACTT
>QEPC01012478.1:919362-954476 GCA_003113815.1 Sphenodon punctatus | reverse complement strand
TTTATTTATTTATTTATTTATTTAATCATATTTTTACCCCACCCCTCCTGCAACAGCTCAGAGCGGCTAACACTCTAAAAAAAAATAAAAGTATAAAACATTTTAAAACATTCATAAAATTGCAACAATTAAAACAGGACAAAGGAAAATATAAATTAATTAATACAATAAATAAGGGTGGAGGGGGATGAAAACACCCCTCCCACCCTCCCCAAAGGCCTGGGCGCACAGCCAGGTTTTGCAAATTTTCCGGAATGTTAACAGGCTTCGGGCCAGGCAAGCTTTCTCTGGGAGGGAATTCCAAAGGTGTGGCCTGGCCACTGAGAATGCCCTCTCCATTGTGGCTCCCCACCTAACACGGGGGACCTCCAGGAAGGCACCCCCAGTGGACCGAAGGAGCTGCTCTGGGGCACAGAGGGTGAGGCAATAACTGAGGTACGAGGGGCCCAGACCATGAAGGGCCTTATAGATCAATACCCAAACCTTGAACCTGGCTTGGCTCACTATCAGCAGCCAATGCAGAATCTGGAGCACAGGTGTTATGTGTTCCCGACGGCCCGTCCCTAAAAGTGGCAGGGCCGCCGCATTCTGCAGTAGCATATTTGTTTTAAAATGTTTTATTGTTAATTTTTTGTGTGTTGTTCGCCGCCCCGAGCTGTCTTTAGGCAGAGGGGTGGGATATAAGTTTTAAATAAATAAATAAATAAAATATACTGTATATTCATCCATTCCTTCCCTCCCTTCATTTTTTCTTTAAAGTTTTGATGACAATCTTTAAGAAATTTCATAGTGCTTTGAAAAGATAGATTGGTTAGGACTTCTTAGCAAAAAATATCAATTTTGATTTTAAAAAACAACATTTCTATGAACAATGATCAATTCTGATGATATTTTTCTGATTAATTGGACTGTGATCCAAAACATATTGTTTCCACACAAATTTAATACGACAAAGACACGGGTACTGGGTCATCTCTTGCTCCCATTAAAGACCCCCAACTCTTTATCCTAAACCAGTATGAGGAAAAAACCCTTTCTCATGGCCAGTTGTTATAGTCTCAGTGCATATCCACTTCGCACCAAGAGCTCTCACAGAGAACATACTCGGGTATCACATGCCAGGAATGGTTTCCACCAGAGCTACACCACATTGCCAGATGTTCCAGGATTACCTTGAACCTAACCCTATGATTTTTTAGCATCTGATGGAGGGAAAGAGGCCTACCATCATCATTTTATCACTCTAGTCCACAGTGTTGCTCTCCTCTTCTCCAGCCCTCCATGGCTAGCCTTTATCCCCTCAACTCCTAAAGAAATGTCTACTGCTATACATTCTCTTCTTCGGCCCTGGTGCCCTTTTTTGTTTTCATGCATTGGATCTCCCTGCAATGCTCCCAACTTTTCCAAACAGCAACATAAAACGGAGGGGAGCAGCATCACGATAAACGTGAAGGGGGCGGGCTCTTAGGGAAAAAAATGTGTCCTTGTCCTAAATGGTGAGCAAACTACAGCTAAATTGAGAATTCCAAGAGACAGAGTGGAAAGAGCACAGCTCTGTGAATAGTGAAATATATAGCAAAATAAATAAATAATTAAATAAATTCTATCCTCTTCCCCCACTGAGTTTCCATCATTCACCCTGCTCATTATGAGATTTATACTTAGCTGGGAACTCTTCCATCCCTAACTTCAGTGCACCAAAAAGAAGCCATAGGTAATAGCTTGAGTTTTTCACATTTTCCTACCTGTGCCTTCCACTCCCCCACACTTCGCTGTCTCGTGCCTAAGTATGACTTAGCAATAATATAGCCCTCTACTCTAGGGTGGTGGAAGAAACACTTATACAAGCAGAGCTCCATCAGATTTAATGGGCTTTGGCAACACACATATATTTAGCATCAGAGGACTAGGGTTTGCAGTTTGTTTTGTTTTTAATTACTAGAACAAATGAAGACCAATTAATTTTACTAATTAAAATATAAAAATGGATGAGTAAGCAAATGATTATCATTTACTTTCATCTGTTTTTGTTTTAAAAATAATAAATAAAAAATAATTAAAAACCCAAACCTGCGCATGTGCAAAATGGCCACTCGAGCTTTTCTTTGCATGCACAACCTTTCCCAAAATGGCACCAATGATTATTCTGGGAAAGGGCATGCATCCACAGAACAGTCCCAATGGCCATTATGAACATGTGCAGTGTTTTTTTAAAATTTTTAAATTAAAAAATTAATTTTAAAAATGACACTGCTGGTGCCATTTTGGGAATGGCCCAGCAGCTATTCTGCATATGCACAGTGATCATTTTCTTTCCAGAATTTTAAATTATTTTTTCATAAAATAAGTGGGGGGAAAGGCAGAGTTGTTTACAAAAGTTATCCCCAAAGAAGGGGGTTTTGTAGACAAAACCAAAACCAAATAGTGTAGGAGTGCTTTCTGCAGACCCCTATGGAGAAGTGCCACAAATATTTTCAGAATTTTTCAAAAAACTTGTTTTTTGTGGTATGACAAAAGAATATGCAATTTTTTTGGTAGCAGGGAAATGAATAATTTCATTTTCTATCACATTTTGGGGGCAGAATAAAACATCAATCCATTTTTGCTCCATTTTGGCTGCAGAATTATACCCAAAATGTTGGTGTTCTGATATCACAATTTTATTTGCAGGTGGTTTTTGTTTGTAATACTTATGTTTGTTGCAATGGTCTTGGATCATGCAAATAATGAATTTGATTTGATTTGATATCACAATTTACTGGAAACTGATTTTATTTCTGGGCCTTTGCTACAAGAAATGTCCTGTTTTTACTAGCTAAATTCTATAAATTGGGGGAGGGAGGATATACACTTTTCAGAAACCTTAAAATATGTCATCATAACCAGTATATTTTCATGAACAGTTTTGATTATTAAAAATGATAATTCAGAGACTGCTAAATTGTAAGCTGAGGCATAAGTAGTGGGGTGGATGGAGGAGGTTATATATTTTGTGCTTGAGATGAGACTCTCCTTCCTAGTGAGAGCAGGAGGGTTGAGGGGTGGGTCTCCTCCTGGTGGCAGCAGGGTGGAGGTAAGTATGTAGTTGGGACTGCACCTCTGGACTAGCTGTGTGTATGTACAAGAGGATTGCAGGAGTGATGGCTGATATATTTAGTATTGTTTATGGAGGCATTGATTTACTGTATTATTATATTGTTGTGATGGGGGTGGTTAATGTTGTAATTATGATGGTGATGATGATGTGTTGTTATGTATTATGCTTATTATGGATAGATTTTTGCTGATTTATGTTAGCAGCCTCGAGCCGTTTCGAACGGGAGAGTGCGGGATATAAATAAAAATAGAAATGGAAAATAAGTGAGGCTATGCCATTTTTTTGATTGGGGTCATTATCCCAACTGATATTTGATATACTCTAGATAACATTATTATTGTCTGGGGTCATAAATTCATATTTTAATCTTAAAATAGTATCAGAGCAAAATAATCTGAGAATGACTACAGTAATTTTCACTATATTTTTTTCCTTCTCAAAATTCCAGCCAGCATGGCTGTTTACCATAACACAGAAACACAATTGATTGCAGAACTGGAAAGGGTAGTGGGCTTATTATTTGCTGATATTGGATTCAATGCCAAACCCCATGCGATGCGCAAACACTACGTGCATCTCACATACAACCCACGTGAACATCCCATGTGTGTCCATGCAAGCGGGACTGCGGCCTGTACACAAGCTGCATGCATGGGAGTTTGGGATAGAGCCCACTGTTCACTTACTGGATAGCCCTTTGGGTTACCCAAACATTATTTTCAATCAAAAGCCGATAATTGTATAATGCATACCCATTTTTGGGGGTATTCAGCTATGCATTACCCCACCCAGTTCTCTGGTTTTTCAGTTAATTCGTTTTGGTGTTTCAGTCATTTTCATAGTAGGGGTGTGCAATTGGTATCGTTTTAATTAGTTATGAAAATGAATTGAGACTCATTTGTTTTCGTAACTAAGATAATGAAAATGAATAAATAAGCAAATGACATTCATTTGATTTCATTCATTTTTGGTTTTTGGTTTTCATTTTATTTTATTTAAAATATTTTTAAAATAAAATAACATAGCACCCACAGCAGCTACACCACTTTGGAAAAGAGCCGCACATGCACAGAACAGCTCCAGAAGCCATTTTGAAAATGAACGGGTCATTTACGAAACACACCTGCAAAAATTAATGGATTTTTGTAAATGAAACGAAAAACTGAAACTAAAACAAATGATGTTTTGTCTATACACCCCTATTTGATAGTATAGTTGCATCATTTTTAGTAATTGTGCATATACAATAATGTAAACTAGGTGTGAAATGAGATTGGTAAACATTCTTGCAAGAATCTCGTAAGATCTTGTTAAGTTTTTTTTAAAAACCTTGCAACTTTCTCACCCCCACCCCCAAATGCTCTACATATGCTCAAAATGGCCACCATGGCTGTTCTGTTAATGTGCAGCCCACAACAGCCATTTTGTTCATGTTTTTTTAGGTTTTAGAGAATCTCACAAGATTCTAAAAAAATAATCCAACACTCTGCGCATGCACAAAATGGCCACTAGGAGGCCACACATGCATAGAATAAATATGGTGGCCATTGTGCACATCTGCAGAGAGTTGGTTTTTTTACCCTTGAAACTCTCACAAGAATGGGCAACTTTCGACTCATTAACGTTCTCAGAAATGTTGTCAAGGACCGAGTTCTCAATGAGATTTTTGAGAACCATGATAATGAGTTTCAGCACTAGTGTAAACATTGTCAAAATGGGTGTTTTCAGACGTGACGGGGCTGGTTGGCCCAGTCACAAATCAATACATTGATCCCCCACCGGGATGACCCCGTCATGCTCTACCAGACATGCCGGGGGATCCCGGTGGGGAATCGGGGAGGGGGCGGGGCCGCACGGCACAACATGGGGCCGCACGGCCCCACCCCCTCCACGCTCCCCACTGCCCACCCTCTGGGGAGACGGGCGGGCGGTGGAGCCAATGCCGCCGCAGCGTCTGGCCGACTTTGCCATGGCCCGGAATCCCGCCAGTGATTCCGGGCCGTAGTGACCGACCAGACGTTACTTTTCTTTGATCCCCGCCGGGAATCACTTTCACCGCGCTTCCCAGGGAATTGGTGCGGCTAGCCCGGGAAGCGTGGTTGAAAGTGACCCCATGTGGGGATTGAGCGTGGCGAACATCTGGTGGCTGCCAAACAGACGTGTGAGTCACAGTGACCACAGGTGGGTATTCACCGTGGTTCACTGTGATCTCGTAACGTCTGAAAATACCCAATGATGTAACGGAAATAGCCTAAATACCAAAATATTTAAAACAAAAAACAAATTGGAATAAGCAAAATGGATACCTGACAGAGCATGTACAGGCATTGATTATTACTCAAACTGCTGTTTTTGGTTCAAGTAGTGTAGATTCAATGTGTGTACCCTTTTTTTTTTTTCAGCTGTAACTGATTGTAAATAGTGACATATTTTTTTTCTTTATTAACAAAAAGAATTATATTGCTAAAATCTATTTTATATGCACCCATCTCTCTTCATCATCGTATTGTGGATCATAAGTCTGAGATGTCTTTTAGACTTTTTCACTCAAGACTCTTGTTTTTGTTTGTTCAGAATAATGTTACAAGTTTTTCATTTTTGTCCATAGTATTTTAAAATAATTTGTTTAGTCTGCTGCTGCTAGACTTCAAACATGGCTATCACATATGGGCTAGCCATTTTGATCAGCATATATTTTTTTCCCCTTCATTAATCTAATCTAAGTCTTGGATTGACTTCACACATTTGATCACCTGGAGGTATTTTCAGATGTTACGAGATCACGCTCAATCACAGTGAACCATGGTCAATCCCATGGAAGGGTCAAAGCATCCTGAATGTCTGTTCAGCAGCCGCCAGATGTTCACCACAGTCAATACCCACATGGGGTCAATTTCAACCATGCTTCTGGACCTTCAGCCCGGACCATCTCCAAAAGTGTGGTCAAAGAGATTCCCAGTAGGAAACAAACAAAATAATGGGTGATTTCAGACGTTACGGGGCCCATTGGCCCCGTACCGAAATCACAGAATTCCTTCCCCGCTGGGATCCACCCCATCACGCCACAACAGACGTGCCGGGGGGATCCCGGCGGGGAATTGGGGAGGGGGCGGGGCCGCGCGGCGCAACGTGTGGCCGCACGGCCTCGCCCCCTCCACGCACCCCACCGCCTGCCCTCCNTCCGGATTCGCCACAGCCCGGGGTCCCACCGGTGATCCCGGGCCGTGGCGCCCGACCAGACGAGACGCCGGGGTTCATCCCGGCATGGGATTGAATTCAACACGCGGCGGCCTCCGGTCCCACTGCTTCAGCCGCTCACATGTCGAATGCGATCCCAAGTCGTGGTAACACTTGGGGGGAAACATCCGTTTCCCCCAACAGACGTTACGCGATCACAGTCACCATGCAGAATTGAGCGTGGTTCACTGTGATATCGTAACGTCTGAAATCACCCAATGTCTGGACAGCAATCACTGGCCGGAATCAATCAAACTGATTCCCAGCCGGGGACAAAGCACACAGCGTCGCTGACAGGCAACCAGCAACAACACAGGCTCTGGAGGGAGATTTAAAGGGCACACAGCAGCAGGAGAACATGGTGGGATGGAGTGAGGCAGGAGGCAGAGGAGAGCGGAGGGCGAGAGAGCGAGGGAGGAGGAGGAGGAGGAGGTGGAGGCACAGGCAGGGAAGGAGGTGGTTGTGCTGCAATGCAGGAGGTGGAGGGAGAGCAGCAGCAGCAACAGCTGGGACAGGCCATCCTGGAGACAGCGACCAGACATGGGGAGGAGGCACCCCTGAAACAGGTAAGGGGAATGCAGGCAAGTGGACCCGGCAGCACGGAGGCACCAAGGGGGGGGGCGATGGAGCGGCCGGGTGGATGGCCGGAAGGTGGGGGGGAAGGGGCAGGGACGCAGGACCAGCGTAGACCAGCAACCAAACACACACACACCTTGTGTCCCGGAGACACACAAACAGGTCCGGGAACCTGAGCCCCGGAGGACATGGGCCCTGCCCAGGTGGAGGAGGAGCAGGAGGAAGAGGAACCGGAGGGGAGAAAGGGGAGAAGGCCCTACCACCGAGAGGGGCAGTGGGGGCTCCGGGAGACCTGGGACTTCATCCGCATCTGGGGGACCCTGGAGCATCAGCTGGAGCTCGCGCTCAATCAGAGAAATGAGCACATGTTCTGGGAGAGAGTGTGGGAAATGGAGGCAGTGGGGCATCACTGGACCGTCGCACAGTGCTGCTCTAAGGCCAAAAAGCTGAAGAGGGGGGTACAAGGCAATACGGGACATCAACCAGTGGTCCAGACACGGAGCCCAGACCGCCCCCTTCTATGATGCCCTGGATGGCATACTCCATATGAAGGAATCAATTGTCACCTCATGCCTCGTGGGGAGCGCCGTGGTCCAGGGCAGGGAACCGTCTGAGGTACCCACTCCCCTCATTGCCCCCCAAGAAGACACCCACCCCAGGGCTCCAGACCCCCAGGAGGAAAACCCTGGGACCTCAGAGACTGTCAGCCCCCACGGACAGCAGTCCAGAGATCCCCCACCCCCTGGCAGGACAGCTAGACTCTGAGGCCGGCACCCTCATGACCCTAAGTCAGTGGTCACAGGGGGAGCACAGCAACCAGGAGGGGCCAGCCTTGGAGGGATCGGAGACAGACATAGAGGTTAAGCATGCATATGGGATGGGGGGAGGGACCTGGGTCGAGGGGGGGGTTGGGTACAGTCCAGCCAGGGGGCAGGTCCCCTCTGGCCCTGACACCCTATGACACAGGTCTGGGGCTAGGGGGGCCACCCGGCCAACCCAACAGCCACCCACCAACCACCCCCACATACCGCCACAGGCCCTGGCACACCCTGGCACCAGAGGTAGGCGGCCGAGGAGGCCGACACAGAGCTGCCCAGGCAGCAGCCAGAGGACCCAGGTGAGACACACAGGCAGGATGGGGGGGCCCCCGGGGAGGCTGGGAGGGGGACCCAGGGCACGTGTGGCACGATGGGGGGTCTGGGGAGGTGGGAAGGGTGGTGGTGGTACTGGGTTCCAAGGGGGGCGGCTTCCCAAGGCAGCAATCCACTAACCACCATGTACCCTACAGGACAGCTGGAGGGGCCACAGAAACCCGTGCCCATGCCCCCAGCCCAACGGATGAGGGAGCACTGGGCACGGGTACAGTGCCAGAGGAAGGACCACCACAGAACAGAGGGAGCGGATGATCGCAGCCGTGGACCACATGGAGGAGGTCATAGAGTGCTCCCTGGAGCAGGCGGAGGCAAGGGACCAGAGGCTCCAAGCAGAGGTGCGCCTGGAGTGGAGGTGGGAGTGCCGGGAGCACAGCAGGCAGGTTGAGACATTTGGGCGGCTGGAAAAGGCCATCGCGGGGATGGTGCAGGAGCATTCCACCAAGATGGACAGGTCCCATGACATTGGGGCCTCCCTGCTCCTGCACGTGGGCACATGTGTGCCTATGTGATGGCAGCCACCCTGCCGGGCACCCTGTCATCACATAGGTCCCGCTCTGCCCCCCCAGCCCCCCCAGCCACCTCCACGCCAGCAGGGGCCCTGCATCCAACTCCTGGTCCCTATAGGCCTCCGGAGGAAGCAGCCTCCCAGGGGGACCCCTTGGGTACCGGGTCCTCCCTCCCTCCCACCACCGCCTGCCCCTCTAGACACCGAGGCCTCCCAGGACACCATTGGGGACACAGACAATGGAGGGAGGGAAGCTCTCAGAGCTCTGTGCTGCCCACAGGGTGCTCGAGGGGGTGCCCCTGGAAATGTGGGGGTTGGGGGGATGAGGGGGAAGGAGGAGGGAGGTATGAGGGGGGCACCATGTGCCGGGCAGGCGGTGGTGGTAGTGGTGGTGGGGGCACGTGTCAGTGGGTGAGATAATAAATGCACCGAACACAGTACCACCTCCTGTGGTCTGTTCATTAGGGATGGGCAAACACGGTTCAGAAGTTCGGCCCGATCTCGGCCTGTTCGGCCGACCAAACATGAACCCAAACCCAAACCTGAACATACCGAACAAACCGAATACCGAACGGTGAAATGGCCGAACAGTTCGGTCAGTTCGGATCACGTTCAGGTGAGTTTGGGTGGCAAAAAAAGGTTCACTGGAAGGTCAAACATGACAGGGAGGTGTAGTCAATCACTGAGGAGCAGACTTCCAGGCACCAGGGGTGGAGAGGCTTGCAAGAAACGAAACTAATTACCTGCCTCTCCCCTTCCCAACACCTTCTGAGCTAGACACTGTTCCTGAACAGCAGGCGTTTAGTAGGATTTTTAGTTTGCTTTAAGTTTCATTTCAGTTTTGTACTGAAATGAAACTTAAACCATAAACTGCAACCTTGTGTTATGCATTTCACTTTACAGACTCATTGAGTATGTATGTATTTCACTACAGACTCCTCTTCTGTTTGTGATTCTCCCCCATCCCATATATATGGGATGTATATATATCCATAGATAGATAGATAGATAGATAGTAGAGAGTTGTAGGAGTTAGCTTAGTGATAGAGATAGCGTTAGTGATTTAGTTTTAGTGTTTGTAGGAGTAGGTCTGTGTATTTATTAGATAATCCATTTAATTCATAGCATTTAGAATAGTTAATAGCAGTTATATTTAGTGTAGATAGATATATATAATATTAGATAAAAAAATAAATTAAAAAACCCATATAAAAACCAAAAAACCAAATAAAAAACAAAAGAAAACCATAAAAAACCCAATAAAAAACCAAAAAACCATATAAAAAACAAAAAACACCCATAACAACATTTCCCGAACAGCCGAACCGAACAGCCGAACAGCCTAACCGAACAACCGAACAGAACAGGCGAACCTGAACTCGGCGAACTAGCCGAACTGCCGAACCGAACGGCCGAACCGAACGCAGCTGAACCGAACGGCTGAAACGAACAGACGAAACGAACGCAGCCGAACCGAACGGCCGAACCCGAACCGCGATTTGTTCGCCTATTCCTACTGTTCATGGGCCCAGAGGTGGGGGGGGTAGATCGCGCCCATATAGGGGCTAGACCAGGGAACCCTCCAGGGCCCCAAGGGGATGGGTCGGGTGGTGTGCAGTCTCGCGTCTCGGTCTCTCGGCCGATGTGCCTGGCTAGGGCAGCACGGATATGCTTGGCATAACGGTACTCCCTCAGGTTGTCCATGTTCACGTACAGAGGCATGGGGCTGGGAGGGAGGTTAGACATGGGGTATTCGTGGGCAGCCCCATCGGTCCCGCACACGTTGTGCAGAACACAGCAGGCACCGATCACCAGGCCCGAGGTCTCCACTGTGTAGTCTAGTCGGCTGGCGAGGCTCCTCCAGCAATGCTTGAGGTCTCCGAACACCCGCTCCACCACAGTCCTGTTATCACAGAGATGGGAATTGTACAGTGCCTCCGCCGGGGTCTGGACGACCGGGTATACCTTCATCAGCCACCATGTGAGGGGTAGGCCAGGTCCCCCAGGATACAAGGGGGCATCTGTATCCTGTCCACCTCTGCACTGGGTGTTCACCTCCGTGTCTGCCTTCTCCATTGTCTGCCTCTGGATCCCTGACTGGCCACCCTGGCCTCCCTGGATGCTGCTTGCCATCCTCCTCCTCCTGCGGCCCCATCATCGCCCCAGGCCCCCCCCCTCATGGGTGCCCGTGTGACTTCTGGGTCCCTTGTACTGTCCCCCCCCACCAGCTTCCTCCCAGGGAGTGGGATATGTGACTTTGGACCTACTGCACTACTCCGGATTTCCTGTCTCCCCTACATTGTCCCCTTGCCGGCGCTTGGGGTCCAAGTGTGCCTCCTGGACTGTTCCTGGCCCATGCCCTGTTCTGTGTGTGCTCCTGCTGTGCCTGTGGCCGGACCTCCTGAGGCTCCCCCATTACGGGACTGTCTGTGTTGCTGCGGGGGTGTCCATGCGGACTGCTCTGTATTGGGGGTCCTGGTTGCCGTTGTCTGTGTCCAGCTGTGCCACTGTGCCATTTCCCCCCTCTTCCCCGTCACCCCCCCGTGCCCGATGTGCCGTGTGTGTTGTCTGTACCACTCTGTCTCCCCCCTCTTCCCTCCCTTTCTCCTGTGGGTGCTTGTGTGCGCAGGTGTGTGTTTGTGCTGTGTGTTCCACTGTGCCCTTGCTGTCTTTGTGCCTGTTCTGTGTGGTACCTCGGCGGCTCTTCTCCCTCTCCCCCCTCCCTTCCTGTTTCCCTTGTGTGGGCATTCCCTTTTGTCCCTTGTGGCTTTGTTTGCCCTCAGTTGGTCATGTCTGTGTCCCGCCCCTCCCTGACTCGTTCTGGGTGTTTTGACCATGGCCGGGAATCGGTGTCATGTCTGTTGAGCTTCCCCGGACCGTGATCTAGTGGCCCAATTCCCTGCCGTGGTCGCGCTCCCGTCATATCTGTTCAGGGCTTTTATTGACCACAGGGGGTGGTTGAACGGTTCACCACCACTGTGAATCCACTGTGGTGACTTTGGACCGCGTAACATCTGAAATCACCCTGGGTCTTATAATGTTGTCTAGAAAGCAGAGGTTCGCGCTGACAATTCTGTTCAAACTCTTTTCTTAGATGTACTTTTAAAACATGGTTGACTAGATAAGATGAAAGAAAATGTCTGAGGAGAAACAATTGGTGAATGACCCATTAACTTTCACTGTACTTTCTGTATTCTTGTTTAAGTCAGGGATAATTGCTGTTAGCTTTCTGGGATACTGTAATACTCCAAGATGCGGAATAATCCTTTTTGACACACTCTATCAAATGCCTTTTTAAAATCAATAAAAACGTTATGTAGTTCCATGTCTTTATGTTCAAGGAATTTCTCTGTTAGTTGTCATAGCACAAATATTTAGTTGATTGTTCTGCTCTTGGCATGAAATATCACTTGTTATTCTTACAGTTGACTCCTGATATGTGGTTTGAGCCTACATCATATCACTCGCAGGAATAATGTTGTTGACATGGCTCAACTGATAAACAATTTTTGCGAATATTTTATTAATATTTTTCTGGAACTTTTTTTTATTTTTAAAATTACCAAATAGTACATGCTTCCCAAAACCATGTTCATGCTTAGTCAGCTATAACGTTGAGTAACAATCTAGTGTGCTGTCTTCTGGTTTACCTCACTTCCCATAGTAGACTTTCTTCTTGCACCTTATAGCTATCAAATAGGATAGCACAGAATGCTCTTTATAAAGAAACAACATAACACCCTTCAGGGCAGAAATTCCCCTGCTAAGCATCCATGTGCACTGCAGGGGGCCTTTGTCCCTGCTTCACTCAGGGAAGAAGGCACAGTGGTGTGGGGGAAGGAGTCTTTCTCGCCGGTTGGGGAGTGGCCGGGCTGGTGGCAGCTTGCAAACTGCATCCCTCAGGGGATGCAGTTTGCATTGGGTAGTCTACTAGTCTCAGCGCCATTGCGTTGCGTCAATTGGCTGGTTTGAGGCCACGTGATAGAGGAGCCTGCTGTGCAGCTCTCATTAGGCTGGTAGCGCACGGTCGAACAGGACGTGTGCAGCCGGGTGCAATAAAGGGGGCTGATCCAGGCCTTGGGAACTTCTCAATACCTCCCCCCCCTGCAGATTTTACAAGGCTACTGCGGTGGAGGCAGAGGGGCTTGAGTGTGTGGTGGCAGGCTGAAGAGTGGCAGCAAAGGCTAAGTTCTCTGGCAGCATTAAGGAAAGGGGGGTGGACTAGCTAAAATGTGCATTTCCCAGGCTTGGGTTATCAGGTTGGGGGGTTGGTCTGGGGGGGGCAAGAAGCTCATGAGAGGGGGCCAAAAAGCTGCTGGCAAGGGAATAAGGGGGGCAGATGGAGGACTGCTGACCTTCCACCCCTGGCACAGTTGGGGGTTCAGGGTGATAACAATGACCTGATGAATGTGGGACCTGGCTTCCTTGATGGGCAGAGGGTGGCTGAGCTGGCATTCCATACAGCTAGTGAAGGTGGCCCAAGGCAGCATGCGGGTGTTGCTGGGCAGTTTTGTGATGTGGCCCTCTCTGGTGCGGCTACAAGGGCAATGCAATATGTACTGCCTGGGCAAGCTAGGCAGCACACTGCTGTTGCTGGGCAGTTTTGTGATGTGGCCCCCTCTGTTGGGGCTGCAGGGGTAATGCAGGTGGAAATGGTAGGGCATGCTTGGTAGCAAGCTGCTGTTTCTGGGCAGTTTTGTGATGCAGCCCCCTCTGGTGGGGCTGCAAGGGCAACAAAGACTGTAATGGCGAGGCAGGATCCAGGTGGGCTAAAGGGCCAGGAGGATCAAGGGATTGCACTATTTCAGTTCCTTGCAGACAAGATGAATGTGTGGGATGGGGTCATGTGCAGGCTGGCTGCAGTGGGCATGAGGGGGACTGAGTGAGGGCCCTATCAGTGCACAACTGGGGCTGGCGGTTTGAGTGATTCTGCCCTTGTTTTACCTCAGGCTAGTGAGCATGCTGTTCTGATACCTGCAGCAGCCGGGGTAGGAACCAGTGAAAATAACCTGGCAGTGGAAAAGCTTGCGCAGAAGATGGACTGGATAGAACAACAGATCGCCAGGATTGCAACGTTCATTGAGGTTGGTGACCAGCCTGCAGCAGGGAGTATGCCTCCTGTCGTAATGGTGCAGGTTTCACAGGGCCGCCGCTATGTGTGAGTAGCTGCAGGGTGCGAGCACCAAGTGCCTCGAGCCAGGCATCATCCTCACAGGCTGAGGAGAGTACGGTAACAGCTGTTGGGTTGCCGACACAGCTGCAAGGGGGTGGAGTTGCAACGACAGGGCAAGCTGGACAGGGTCCACTGCATATGCAGCAGGATCCAAATTGCTTGGTATGGGTAGACAATGTGTGGCGCCCACGGGCGGGGGATGTGGCTGTGAGTCAGGGTGTCTTCAGACGTTACAAGATCACGGTGAACCACGGTGAATACCCACCTGTGGTCACCGTGTCTCGAACGTCTGTTTGGAGGCCGCCAGATGTTCACCACGGTGAATCCCCACATGGGGTCAGTTTGAACCGCGCTTCCCAGGCTAGCCAGGGGAATGTCCTGGGAAGCGTGGTCAAATGGACCCCGGGCAGGGACCAATGAAAAGTAACGTCTGGCCGCGCGCCACGGCCTGATGTGGCAGCCGCAATGGCCTCGCCGCCCGCCCGTCTCCTCAGAGAGCGGGCGGCGGGGTGCGTGGAGGGGGCGGGGCCGTGCGACTGCACATTGCGCCACGCGGCCCCGCCCCCTCCCAGTTTCCCCACCGGGATCCCCCCGGCACGTCTGATATGGCGTGATGGGGTGACCCCGGCGAGGAATGAAGCCGGTGATTTCGGTATGGGGCCAAAGGTCCCCGTAACGTCTGAAATCACCCTCAGTCTGGGAATGTGGGTAATGGACAGAGTCAGGTAGCACCAGGGAGCGGTGCTCAGGTTCAGCCCACTGGGGGGCCGTCAAGCAATCTGGAGGATGCAGGCATGGTGGCAGTCAGGGAGCGAGGTCCCTCCCCTGAGAGGTGGTTACGCCAGGGTTTCCGCACCCATTGGGGTGCACTTGATGAAAGCCATGTGAGAAAAAATCTGCAAGGGGGAGTACATTGATTTATTTGCCCTGCTCGTTTGCGATCCTATCCCTTATCCTAACATGAGGCAGGAACCTAGGGAGTATGAAAAGGCAAAGCGGAGGAAGGTTGATAGGAACTGGGAGAACTGGGAGTTGACGTTTATCATTTACGTCGGGGTAAACATGTAGGTTTTTCCCCAGAGGGTGATAGCCCTATGGAAGTATTTCGATATTGTGAGGCAGGCCTATTTGATGAAGGAGGGTTTCAGGTGGCTCAGATACGATGAGGCCTTCAGGCAAAACACGGCCATTCCACTGGATGTGCAATGGGATGTGAAAGATCAAAATTTATGGCTTGAATGCATCCAAGAGAAGGATGTGGCTAGGGCTGATAGTGGCCATGTTATTGTAAAGGGCAATCGACTGATAATTTTCAGGGTGAGCCTAGCAAAAAAGGTAGCCAGTTGCTGGCATGCTGGGATTTTAATAATGGTCCCATTGATTTCATGCCTACTGTAGGTTCAAACATCTCTGCTTGCAGTGTGGTGGGCCTCATTACATTGCCAACTGGCAGTTTGCTCCTAACCCTTGAGGAGTTGAACATCTCTATTAAGGCTGCCTGGAATGATGCTGACCAGATGGTTCCTGCAGGAAGGAGACCCTAGAGTCTGTGTGTGAAGGTGTCCCGGACAATCAAAACAAAGCCCTAAGCACTCTGTGCTTTTGCTGATACATGATTCTGCATGGCTTAACAACTGTGTACACTGCTTCAATACAGTGTATTGTAGGCATTTGTCATCCCCTTTAGAAATCCAACAGAGCTGAGAAGAGACCTGATTATCAAGATCTTGTTCATCTGGACCCACTGCTTGTCACAGGAGGCACTGCTTGTGTCCTGGATGAGTGAAGCATTGAATGAACTGCAGCAGCTGCAGGGACTTGGTGTTGAGAGAGGAAATTTGCCACCAAAAGTCCCACTGAAACAAGAGGAGGCAGGAGAGCAAGGCGGGATGCCCGAGCCGCTGCCTGCATCCCTGCTAATTACTCACCTGTTGAAGGGGAGAGCCAGGGCGCTGCTGAGTGGGGGACAAGACCGGCGCCTACGGGGATAAAAGAGTTGCCGGCAGTCAGTTTGCCCGAGGAGCCAGGAGAGCAAGGCGGGACGCCCGAGCCGCTGCCTGCATCCCCACTAATTACTCACCTGTTGAAGGGGAGAGCTGGGGCGCTGCTGAGCGGGGGACGAGACCGGAGCCTACGGGGATAAAGGTACTGGGTTAACCTGGGCGCGAGTCTCAGGCGCGAGCCGAAGGGCAAGACTTGCCCTTGGAGCAGACCGGAGCAGAGGAGCTCAGGATTTTGTTGAAGTATTGTTGGTCCCTTGTAATATGGAGGTATATGATCAACGCAGAGTCAGCAAGAGGTATAGATCACCAGAACTTTCTCCCCTGGCAGGTTGCTCGACGCAGAAGGTGTGTCGTTTGGATGGCCATCCTGTAAAGGGAGGGGAGGTTTGTCCTACATCTGGCAATATAGCTCCTCTAGAGCAGCAGAGCGGTTCTGTGAACGAGTGTCATATCTCGGAGAACTTTGCTAAACACAAAGTAACTGTCTCAGAGGAGCATGTTTATTCCTGTCCCTTTAAGGGGAATTGTGAGCCGGACAATATTCCCTTGGAGCATAATAGTGACTCGCAGTTAAATATTCAATGCCATCTAATTGCTAAAACTATTGCTATGCTCTTTAAAAGTATTTCCTCTATGGAGTCCTCGCTCCTCTGGGTTAGGGGTCAGATGCCTGCAGCATTGGTTAAATTAGAACAATTACAAGGTGGGATGGAATCTACAGACATGGGGGTGGGGATGGGGGGTTCTGGGGAGGACAGGGGAGAGCAAGGGGGGATAATGGCTCATGGTTTATATAACAACAGTGCAATTTGGATCAAGGACAGGTCGAGTCGCTATAGATCCAAATTCTGCTGGGATACAGTTGCAGATATAGCAGACAACCTTTCCCGGCTCTTGCGCATAGCAGTTAGACCAAATGATATTGCAAAGGTAGATTACTTGCCACATAGGAAGGATGTACCCTGCTTAAGAATTTTCTTTAATAGGGCTAAGGTGGTTAAAGATCTGTTTCGGTCAAGGAAACATCTATTATCCCGTCGCATCTCCATAGATAGAGTATTTACTGAGAATATATAAGGCCTAAATAATAGAGCCCCTGTTAGTATGGCCCCCTTGGTATTATCGGCATCTAATTCTACCCCCATTGGGACACAAAGGGTATTAGAACAGACACAGGGCAAGAATAAAAATCACGGCAGAGGTCAGAAACACTCAAGTAAAGAGGATTATAAAGAGGGTTCCCAGATGGTACGGTTGGTTACAGCTGATCAACATAGGATGGCTAGTTTAGTGGAGAATCAGTTAGAGGATATGGAAGCGCTCCCTAGTGGAAATGGTATGAGTATACCCAAAATTCCATCAGGTAGTAAGGTAGGTAAGGCTGCGTCAAGGTATGACACAGCAGTTGATTACATCCATGATTTCTTGGGTAAAAATAGTAAAGTGGAAGGTTGGGAGGATCCCTGTGTAGCGATATTTAGTGAGCTTCCTGTTTTAGAGCAGGACCTATTATTTCGGAAGCTAGAGATGATATGCTCAAGGATCACAGGTAGGGCTTTATGCCCTACTGAAGGTAAGGATGGTGGCATAGAAGGAAATGACCATCTGAATGAGAGGGGGGTTATCCTTCAAGAGGGTAAAAGGTTACCCTTGCACATTGTGCAGGAAGTGAGTAATAAAGCCACGGAGGGGGAAGTCTTGGAGAACCAGGGATTGGAAAACTACCCACTTTCTGGTGGGAATAAGGGAATGGTTAAGCAAGTTGTGGCTAAGGTACATGCTGAGGTGGTTGAGTCTAAAGAAAATGCCAACTCAGATATAGGCCTGTCTCAGGTGGATAGGGAAGAAATCGAGGCCTCCGCTCTGGCATTTGCTGGTGATCACGTGCAGAGTGTATTGGGAGAAATATCCACCACACAGGATAGGGGCTTGAGCCAATGATGAGAGGTTAGTGACTTGTGGAGCACTGGGCTGCTGGAGTCTTGTTGTATTGAACAGCCTGGATATAAAGATGCTGGTACCTATATTTATCCGACATATGTGGGTAAAAGGGAAGAATTGCAGTTACAGTGGTCAGATCCCCATCAGGACTTGGGAGATGCACAATGCTTTACCGCCTTTAAGAAGGAAGGGATATCTGTGCTGTCTTGGAATGTGGCAGGTTGTCTATCTAAGATAGAGGACCCTGAATGGGTAAATTTTCTAAGTAAGTATGATCTTATATTTCTGCAGGAAACCTGGCTCAAAAGCGGGGAAGCTATTTCTATCCCGGGCTTCTATTGTCATTGGCAATGGGCTGCCAAAAGGGCTTTAAAAGGACGAGCGTCTGGTGGTCTCGCAATTTTGATTGCGAACCGTTTTCCCGATGGTAGCCCAATATCAAGTAAAAACCAGGAGTTTCAACTTATGAAATGGATGCCAATCAAAGCAGTCTGTTTCGTGCTTATGAATGTCTATATTCCCCCAGCTCAATCCAAATTTTTTCAGCCTGACATCTGGGAAAGGCTAGATCTCGTTCTTGACTCATTGATAGAAGGCTCCCCTAAGGCAATTCCAATAGTAGGAGGTGATTGGAATGCTAGAATTGGGGGTGGAGATGTTGGCTCCTTGGCAGGGGTGGGATCGTTAGAAATATCCCCTTCAAGGAAGTCTAGGAACCTACATATAAATGAGCATGGTAGGTACCCATTGAACTTTGTGGAGTCTCATAATTTAGTGGTGTTAAATGGAAGAGGTGATAATGGCTCTGATGGAGATTTCACTTATGTTACCACACTTGGGCGCAGCGTGGTGGACTATATATTGTCGGCCCGCAGTCACTATATGTTATTTGAGGATTTTCAGGTGCTGGTGCGCCCGGAAAGTGACCATCTTCCAATATCAGTTACAGTATGTATAACAGATATGCCCTGGCAAGCTGGTAGCAGGCCTGTAGGAAAGCCTAGGAGAGATTGTAGGCGGCGCAGTAGATGGGATAGTGATTTAGCGATTAAAATATTTTCTCTACTGCATGAGGATTATCTGCAGGACCAGCGGCTACAGATGTTGGCAGATACTCAGGAGGACGTGGTACATTGTACCAAGATATACAATGATGTTGTGTCATATCTTGGAACTCAGGGCCTATTTAAAACTTCTTACCAGAATGGTAAAACTTATTCTGGCTGGTTTGATCAAGAGTGTCTTAGGGCTAAGAAGAGTCTGGCCAAAGCTAGGTGTCACTGGGTAAGGGACTATTTAATGATCAGTAAATTGAAGTATTTGGCTGAGAAAAGAGCATATAAAAATCTGTTAAAAGGAAAGAAAGCTCTATATAGATCGCTTTTATGGTCCAAACTCAATGTAGCGGCGGCGACAAATGACTCTAGACAATTTTGGTCAATAATAAATGCTGGCATGAGGAGGGTTTCTAGACATACAGCAATGCAAATCTCAGAGGATGATTGGCTGAAATTTCTTTGGGATCTGTATAAAGAAATGGCGTCTGAGTCGGATGTTATGTTGGTGGATATGAACTTTGTCAGGCTAGGAAGCCAGGGGGAGGGGGAATTTCAAGAAACGGTCACTGAGGAGGAGATCTTGGAACTCATAGGAACCCTGGGTAAGGGTAAAGCCCCAGGAGGAGATTGGATCGTTTCGGAGGTTCTCCAGTTATGCCCCCATTGGTGGGCTCCCTGGCTAGCTAAGTTCTTTACGCTAATAAATAAAACCAGATTAGTGCCACAAGAGTGGGGGGAGTCAATTATTATCCCTCTGTTTAAAAAGGGTGACATTCGAGACCCAGGCTCATACCGGCCCATCACTCTTATCCCGGTAATTGGCAAACTTTACGCCAAGGTTTTGCTAAAGCAGTTGGAGTATTGGGTTATAACGAACGCTATTATCCCAGATGTCCAATTTGGATTTCGAAAGGGGTTTTCTGTTATAGACAACTGTTTTCTTCTTTACCACCTTATTCATAAGTATAAAAAAGTGAGATCTGGGCAATTATTCCTTGCTTTCATAGACCTGCGCAAGGCCTTTGATTCAGTCTCAAGAGAGAAACTCTGGATTAAACTTCGATGTAAGGGGATAAATGAGACGCTGTTAGCCCTCATAATTCAATTACACACGGGTAATATTGCTCGTGTTCGTGCGTCCCCTTCATCTGTTTCTAAAAGATCTATTCCCATAAAGAGAGGTGTTAGACAAGGGGGAATATTGGCCCCTATTTTGTTTAACATCTTTCTGGGAGACTTGATGATATATCTGGGAGAGGAAGAAGGTCATCCCCCTAAGATTAAGAACAGGGCAATACCGGCCCTGATGTATGCCGATGACATCGTGGTACTGTCGCAAACCAGGAAAGGCTTGATATATCAATTGGACAAACTGAAGGAGTTCTGTAATACCAATATGCTGCAGGTTAATTCTAAGAAATCCCAGATAATGGTTATTGGTGGTAAGCGAGAGGTGTACCAGTGGAAGTTTGGGGATGAGTCTTTACTTCAGGTTGACAATTATGTCTATCTTGGCTTGAATTTTTCTAACAATCTTAAATGGGATAGGCACGTAAAAGAGATGGCAATAAAAGCATCAGTTGCATCCAGAGGCATTATAAAATTTGCTGCTGGGTCTTTAGAGGCCCCAATCTCTCAAGCCCTTAAGGTATATAAGGCCAAAGTTAAAAGTTTGGTTACATATGGGGCAGAGATAATTGATGGATCCTGCTGTGCCAAACTTGAAGTTGTGCAAAATAAGTTTTTGCGTAGTATCCTGGGGCTTCCGCAAGCGATCCCAGGATCAGTTCTCAGGGCAGAAACTGGAGTAAGCTCTATTTTGAATCAGATTACAATAAAGAGTTTATGTTATTGGGCCAAACTTTGCACCAGGGAGGCGTCATGCTTGACATCTATCTGCTTACAAGAAGAACTAGAGCAGAAACAGAGCCCCCTGTACTTGTGGGTAAGCAAGATCTTGCAACAGCTGAGAAGTATAGGGCTATCTATGGAATACTTACTCACTAAAGATCGAGTTAGTATAGGAAATATCATTAAATCCAGGGTGCTAGATATTGGGAAACAAGAAGATATTGCTGCTCTGATGGACTGGAAAGTCGCACCTAATTACCATCGAATTAAACAAATTCATGGTTTTGAGCCCTATTTGGAATGGCTGCCTAAATGTTGTATACGGAGAGCATATACACAAGCCCGTATGCAGCTAGTAAAATCTGCTATCACACAAGGAAGATACATAAAACAGCCTTATGCAAATCGTAATTGTGTATGTAGTGACAGTCACCTGGAGGATATTTTACATATTATCTTTTACTGTCCTCTTTATGAAGAACTTAGGCAGGTTTGGTTATTACCTTTGTGGCAAGAGCATCCATATATATATTTGTCTGACCAGCTTCGTTTAGAGTATATACTCTCCACAAAGGATAAGGAAGTGGCATGTGCGGTCGCTATCTTTGTTTACCTGGCCACCAAAAAAAGGGAGGAGCTTAGTGCAAGTGATGAAGATAACTTATGAGGGCATTTGTATTGTGGTTGGATACGATGGTTTTCTACCAGTGGAATGGGGGGGAAGGTGGGTGTACAATAATTGATTATTGGAATCATTGTTAAATGATATTTGCAGTTTACTGGGGGTTAGTCTAGTTTTATAATTTCAGGGGACAAGCCTGGCCGAGGTCCCCCCCCGCAGAAGACCAAGGCAGCAACTTCCCAGCTTTGGCTGGTTTTGTCTGTGTAACCTCTGTGCAGGAGAGTGTATAACTCCTTGGAGTTTTTGGAGTTTTTTTTTATTACCCTGATTGTTGGATTTTGTGATGTCATTTTGTCACACTGTATGTTATTTATATTGTATATGTGGATATACGTGTTTTATGAATATGGCTATGGCGAAAGCTAGCTGAATAAACTGAACTACTACTACATTGCCAACTGCCAGAGACGGAGAGGTGACGGTCAAAGGGGCAACCCCAGTTAGATGGTGGGTACTCAGGGAATTGTTTAAGGGTTACCCACAGGTATGGGATGCAAGTTACATTGTTGAAAGTTTTCTAGTAGGTTTTGAGATTTTGTTTGAAGGGGAGCGGTGAGCATGTTTGCCCATAATTGGAAATCGGTTAGTGGTTTGGAGGATATTGTTGAAAGAAAGTTGACGAAAGAGGTTTTAGAGGGACGGGTTTTGGGCCCCTTCACAGTTTTAACTATGGACAATTTGAGAGTTTCGCCACTTGGTATTGTACCCAAGAAGGCCCCAGGGGAATACATCATCTGTCATATCCCCGGGGTATTCAGTGAACAATGCGATTCCGCGGAACATCTGCACGGTGCATTATGCGTTGTTTGATGTTGCTGTGGAATTGGTGTGGGATCGCGGTAGGGATGTCCTCATGTCAAAGAGTGATATTAAGTCAGCATTTCGCCTTTTGCCTGTTCACCCTAAGGATTAGGGATGGGTGAACGTGATTTGGATGTTCGGAGTTCGGACTGACCTCGGTCTGTTCAGATATCTGAACCGAACGTCCGAACTGAACTCTCGTATGACCGTACAGTTCGGTTATGTTCAGATGAATTTGGGGGCAGTAAAAACGTCTTTCCAGGGCCAAAAATCAGATTTCGGTTTCAATTTTGTTTCGGTTTCGGCTTCACTATTTTCGAATGTTCGGCCAAGTTTGGCCAAACTGAACTTGGCTAAACTGAACCATTGAACCTGAACTCGAGTTTTGAACCAAACGACTGAACATCCGAACCACATACTGTTCGCTCATCCCTACTAAGGATTTTGAGCTTCTGGGGTTCGCTTTCAAAGGTCAATTCTATTATGACAAGGCTATGCCCGTGGGATGTTCTTATGTGCTGCTTTTAAAAAATTCAGCACTGCACTAGACTGGATAGTCAAACAAACAACCGGGTCATGTGACCCATTATCTCAATGATTATTTGTTTATCGGAAAGGCGGGGTCGCAGGAGTGCGCTGACTTGGTGGGTATATTCATTGAAGTGTCCGAGTTAGTGGGTGTCCCTTTGGCTGAGGGGAAGACTAAGGGCCCTGCTCAGGTGCTAACCTCCCTGGGCATAGAGCTGGACTTGGTCAGGAAATTGCCAAGCTAAGATTCAGGATTTGCGGGTCGAGATAAGGGCATGCATGATGGCTGCTAAGGTTACATTGAGGTTTTTGCAATCCCTGCTGGGTAAGCTGAATTTTGCTTTCCGGGTTATTGCCCCGGGTCGTGCTTTCCTCTCTCGATTATATGCAAGGACGGCCAGGGTCTCGNTTCAGGGTGATAACAATGACCTGATGAATGTGGGACCTGGCTTCCTTGATGGGCAGAGGGTGGCTGAGCTGGCATTCCATACAGCTAGTGAAGGTGGCCCAAGGCAGCATGCGGGTGTTGCTGGGCAGTTTTGTGATGTGGCCCTCTCTGGTGCGGCTACAAGGGCAATGCAATATGTACTGCCTGGGCAAGCTAGGCAGCACACTGCTGTTGCTGGGCAGTTTTGTGATGTGGCCCCCTCTGTTGGGGCTGCAGGGGTAATGCAGGTGGAAATGGTAGGGCATGCTTGGTAGCAAGCTGCTGTTTCTGGGCAGTTTTGTGATGCAGCCCCCTCTGGTGGGGCTGCAAGGGCAACAAAGACTGTAATGGCGAGGCAGGATCCAGGTGGGCTAAAGGGCCAGGAGGATCAAGGGATTGCACTATTTCAGTTCCTTGCAGACAAGATGAATGTGTGGGATGGGGTCATGTGCAGGCTGGCTGCAGTGGGCATGAGGGGGACTGAGTGAGGGCCCTATCAGTGCACAACTGGGGCTGGCGGTTTGAGTGATTCTGCCCTTGTTTTACCTCAGGCTAGTGAGCATGCTGTTCTGATACCTGCAGCAGCCGGGGTAGGAACCAGTGAAAATAACCTGGCAGTGGAAAAGCTTGCGCAGAAGATGGACTGGATAGAACAACAGATCGCCAGGATTGCAACGTTCATTGAGGTTGGTGACCAGCCTGCAGCAGGGAGTATGCCTCCTGTCGTAATGGTGCAGGTTTCACAGGGCCGCCGCTATGTGTGAGTAGCTGCAGGGTGCGAGCACCAAGTGCCTCGAGCCAGGCATCATCCTCACAGGCTGAGGAGAGTACGGTAACAGCTGTTGGGTTGCCGACACAGCTGCAAGGGGGTGGAGTTGCAACGACAGGGCAAGCTGGACAGGGTCCACTGCATATGCAGCAGGATCCAAATTGCTTGGTATGGGTAGACAATGTGTGGCGCCCACGGGCGGGGGATGTGGCTGTGAGTCAGGGTGTCTTCAGACGTTACAAGATCACGGTGAACCACGGTGAATACCCACCTGTGGTCACCGTGTCTCGAACGTCTGTTTGGAGGCCGCCAGATGTTCACCACGGTGAATCCCCACATGGGGTCAGTTTGAACCGCGCTTCCCAGGCTAGCCAGGGGAATGTCCTGGGAAGCGTGGTCAAATGGACCCCGGGCAGGGACCAATGAAAAGTAACGTCTGGCCGCGCGCCACGGCCTGATGTGGCAGCCGCAATGGCCTCGCCGCCCGCCCGTCTCCTCAGAGGGCGGGCGGCGGGGTGCGTGGAGGGGGCGGGGCCGTGCGACTGCACATTGCGCCACGCGGCCCCGCCCCCTCCCAGTTTCCCCACCGGGATCCCCCCGGCACGTCTGATATGGCGTGATGGGGTGACCCCGGCGAGGAATGAAGCCGGTGATTTCGGTATGGGGCCAAAGGTCCCCGTAACGTCTGAAATCACCCTCAGTCTGGGAATGTGGGTAATGGACAGAGTCAGGTAGCACCAGGGAGCGGTGCTCAGGTTCAGCCCACTGGGGGGCCGTCAAGCAATCTGGAGGATGCAGGCATGGTGGCAGTCAGGGAGCGAGGTCCCTCCCCTGAGAGGTGGTTACGCCAGGGTTTCCGCACCCATTGGGGTGCACTTGATGAAAGCCATGTGAGAAAAAATCTGCAAGGGGGAGTACATTGATTTATTTGCCCTGCTCGTTTGCGATCCTATCCCTTATCCTAACATGAGGCAGGAACCTAGGGAGTATGAAAAGGCAAAGCGGAGGAAGGTTGATAGGAACTGGGAGAACTGGGAGTTGACGTTTATCATTTACGTCGGGGTAAACATGTAGGTTTTTCCCCAGAGGGTGATAGCCCTATGGAAGTATTTCGATATTGTGAGGCAGGCCTATTTGATGAAGGAGGGTTTCAGGTGGCTCAGATACGATGAGGCCTTCAGGCAAAACACGGCCATTCCACTGGATGTGCAATGGGATGTGAAAGATCAAAATTTATGGCTTGAATGCATCCAAGAGAAGGATGTGGCTAGGGCTGATAGTGGCCATGTTATTGTAAAGGGCAATCGACTGATAATTTTCAGGGTGAGCCTAGCAAAAAAGGTAGCCAGTTGCTGGCATGCTGGGATTTTAATAATGGTCCCATTGATTTCATGCCTACTGTAGGTTCAAACATCTCTGCTTGCAGTGTGGTGGGCCTCATTACATTGCCAACTGGCAGTTTGCTCCTAACCCTTGAGGAGTTGAACATCTCTATTAAGGCTGCCTGGAATGATGCTGACCAGATGGTTCCTGCAGGAAGGAGACCCTAGAGTCTGTGTGTGAAGGTGTCCCGGACAATCAAAACAAAGCCCTAAGCACTCTGTGCTTTTGCTGATACATGATTCTGCATGGCTTAACAACTGTGTACACTGCTTCAATACAGTGTATTGTAGGCATTTGTCATCCCCTTTAGAAATCCAACAGAGCTGAGAAGAGACCTGATTATCAAGATCTTGTTCATCTGGACCCACTGCTTGTCACAGGAGGCACTGCTTGTGTCCTGGATGAGTGAAGCATTGAATGAACTGCAGCAGCTGCAGGGACTTGGTGTTGAGAGAGGAAATTTGCCACCAAAAGTCCCACTGAAACAAGAGGAGGCAGGAGAGCAAGGCGGGATGCCCGAGCCGCTGCCTGCATCCCTGCTAATTACTCACCTGTTGAAGGGGAGAGCCAGGGCGCTGCTGAGTGGGGGACAAGACCGGCGCCTACGGGGATAAAAGAGTTGCCGGCAGTCAGTTTGCCCGAGGAGCCAGGAGAGCAAGGCGGGACGCCCGAGCCGCTGCCTGCATCCCCACTAATTACTCACCTGTTGAAGGGGAGAGCTGGGGCGCTGCTGAGCGGGGGACGAGACCGGAGCCTACGGGGATAAAGGTACTGGGTTAACCTGGGCGCGAGTCTCAGGCGCGAGCCGAAGGGCAAGACTTGCCCTTGGAGCAGACCGGAGCAGAGGAGCTCAGGATTTTGTTGAAGTATTGTTGGTCCCTTGTAATATGGAGGTATATGATCAACGCAGAGTCAGCAAGAGGTATAGATCACCAGAACTTTCTCCCCTGGCAGGTTGCTCGACGCAGAAGGTGTGTCGTTTGGATGGCCATCCTGTAAAGGGAGGGGAGGTTTGTCCTACATCTGGCAATATAGCTCCTCTAGAGCAGCAGAGCGGTTCTGTGAACGAGTGTCATATCTCGGAGAACTTTGCTAAACACAAAGTAACTGTCTCAGAGGAGCATGTTTATTCCTGTCCCTTTAAGGGGAATTGTGAGCCGGACAATATTCCCTTGGAGCATAATAGTGACTCGCAGTTAAATATTCAATGCCATCTAATTGCTAAAACTATTGCTATGCTCTTTAAAAGTATTTCCTCTATGGAGTCCTCGCTCCTCTGGGTTAGGGGTCAGATGCCTGCAGCATTGGTTAAATTAGAACAATTACAAGGTGGGATGGAATCTACAGACATGGGGGTGGGGATGGGGGGTTCTGGGGAGGACAGGGGAGAGCAAGGGGGGATAATGGCTCATGGTTTATATAACAACAGTGCAATTTGGATCAAGGACAGGTCGAGTCGCTATAGATCCAAATTCTGCTGGGATACGGTTGCAGATATAGCAGACAACCTCTCCGGGCTTCTGCGCATAGCGGTTAGACCAAATGATATTGCAAAGGTAGATTACTTGCCGCATAGGAAGGATGTACCCTGCTTAAGAATCTTCTTTAATAGGGCTAAGGTGGTTAAAGATCTGTTTCAGGCAAGGAAACATCTATTATCCCATCGCATCTCCATAGATAGAGTCTTTACTGAGGATATACAAGGCTTAAATAGTAGATCCCCTGTTAGTATAGCCCCTTTGGTATTATCAGCATCTAATTCTACACCCATTGGGACACAAAGGGTATTAGAACAGACACAGGGCAAGAATAAAAATCATGGCAGAGGTCAGAAACACTCAAGTAAAGAGGATTATAAAGAGGGTTCCCAGATGGTACGGTTGGTTACAGCTGAGCAACATAGGATGGCTAGTTTAGTGGAGAATCAGTCAAAGGATATGGAAGTGCTCCCTAGTGGAAATGGAAATGGTATGAGTATACCCAAAATCCCATCAGGTAGTAAGGTAGGTAGGATCCCTGTGCAGAGATATTTAGCGAGCTTCTTGTTTTAGAGCAGGACCTATTATTTTGGAAGCTAGAGATGATATGCTCAAGGATCACAGGTGGGGTTTTATGCCCCGCTGAAGGTAAGGATGGTGGTATAGAAGGAAATGACCATCTGAATAAGAGGGGGGTTATCCTTCAAGGGGGTAAAAAGTCACACTTGCACATTGTGCAGGAAGTGAGTAATAAAGCCACGGAGGGGGAAGTCTTGGAGAACCAGGGACTGGAAAACTACCCACTTTCTGGTGGGAGTAAGGGAATGGTTAAGCAAGTTGTGGCTAAGGTACATGCTGTGGTGGCTGAGTCTAAAGGAAATGCCAGCTCAGATATAGGTCTGTCCCAGGTGGATAGGGAAGAAATCAAGACCTCCGCTCTGGCATTTGCTGGTGATCACGTGCAGAGTGCACTGGGAGAAATATCCACCACACAGGATAGGGGCTTGAGCCAATGACAAGAGGTTAGTGACTTGTGGAGCACTGGGCTGCTGGAGTCTTGTTGTATTGAACAGCCTGGATATAAAGACGCTGGTACCTATATTTATCCCACATATGTGGGTAAAAGGGAAGAACTGCAGTTACAGTGCTCAGATCCCCATCAGGATTTGGGAGATGCACAATGCTTTACTGCCTTTAGGAAGGAAGGGATATTTGTGCTGTCTTGGAATGTGGCAGGTTGTCTATCTAAAATAAAGGACCCTGAATGGGTAAATTTTCTAAGTAAGTATGATCTTATATTTCTGCAGGAAACCTGGCTCAAAAGCGGGGAAGTTATTTTTATCCCGGACTTCTATTGTCATTGGCAATGGGCTGCCAAAAGGGTCTTAAAAGGACGAGCGTCTGGTGGTCTCGCAATTTTGATTGCGAACCGTTTTCCCGATGGTAGCCCAATATCAAGTAAAAACCAGGAGTTTCAACTTATGAAATGGATGCCAATCAAAGCAGTCTGTTTTGTGCTCATGAATGTTTATATTCCCCCAGTTCAATCTAAATTTTTTCAGTCTGACATCTGGGAAAGTTTAGATCTCGCTTTTGACTCATTGATAGAAGGCTCCCCTAAGGCAATTCCAATAGTTGGGGGTGGAGATGTTGGCTCCTTGGTAGGGGTGGGATCGTTAGAAATACCCCCTCCAAGGAAGTCTAGGGACCTACATATAAATGAGCATGGTAGGTCCCTATTGAACTTTGTGGAGTCTCATGATTTAGTGGTGTTAAATGGAAGAGGTGATAATGGCTCTGATGGAGATTTCACTTATGTTACCACACTTGGGCGCAGCGTGGTGGACTATATATTGTCGGCCCGCAGTCACTATATGTTATTTGAGGATTTTCAGGTGCTGATGCGCCCGGAAAGTGACCATCTTCCAATATCAGTTACAGTATGTATAACAGATATGCCCTGGCAAGCTGGTAGCAGGCCTGTAGGAAAGCCTAGGAGAGACTGTAGGCGGCGCAGTAGATGGGATAGTGATTTAGCGATTAAAATATTTTCTCTACTGCATGAGGATTATCTGCAGGACCAGCGGCTACAGATGTTGGCAGATACTCAGGAGGACGTGGTACATTGTACCAAGATATACAATGATGTTGTGTCATATCTTGGAACTCAGGGCCTATTTAAAACTTCTTACCAGAATGGTAAAACTTATTCTGGCTGGTTTGATCAAGAGTGTCTTAGGGCTAAGAAGAGTCTGGCCAAAGCTAGGTGTCACTGGGTAAGGGACTATTTAATGATCAGTAAATTGAAGTATTTGGCTGAGAAAAGAGCATATAAAAATCTGTTAAAAGGAAAGAAAGCTCTATATAGATCGCTTTTATGGTCCAAACTCAATGTAGCGGCGGCGACAAATGACTCTAGACAATTTTGGTCAATAATAAATGCTGGCACGAGGAGGGTTTCTAGACATACAGCAATGCAAATCTCAGAGGATGATTGGCTGAAATTTTTTTGGGATCTGTATAAAGAAATGGGGTCTGAGTCGGATGTTATGTTGGTGGATATGAACTTTGTCAGGCTAGGAAGCCAGGGGGAGGGGGAATTTCAAGAAACGGTCACTGAGGAGGAGATCTTGGAACTCATAGGAACCCTGGGTAAGGGTAAAGCCCCAGGAGGAGATTGGATCGTTTCGGAGGTTCTCCAGTTATGCCCCCATTGGTGGGCTCCCTGGCTAGCTAAGTTCTTTACGCTAATAAATAAAACCAGATTAGTGCCACAAGAGTGGGGGGAGTCAATTATTATCCCTCTGTTTAAAAAGGGTGACATTCGAGACCCAGGCTCATACCGGCCCATCACTCTTATCCCAATAATTGGCAAACTTTACGCCAAGGTTTTGCTAAAGCAGTTGGAGTATTGGGTAATAACGAACGCTATTATCCCAGATGTCCAATTTGGATTTTGAAAGGGGTTTTCTGTTATAGACAACTGTTTTCTTCTCTACCACCTTATTCATAAGTATATAAAAGTGAGATCTGGGCAATTATTCCTTGCTTTCATAGACCTGCGCAAGGCCTTTGATTCAGTCTCAAGAGAGAAACTCTGGATTAAACTTCGATGTAAGGGGATAAATGAGACGCTGTTAGCCCTCATAATTCAATTACACACGGGTAATATTGCTCGTGTTCGTGCGTCCCCTTCATCTGTTTCTAAAAGATCTATTCCCATAAAGAGAGGTGTTAGACAAGGGGGAATATTGGCCCCTATTTTGTTTAACATCTTTCTGGGAGACTTGATGATATATCTGGGAGAGGAAGAAGGTCATCCCCCTAAGATTAAGAACAGGGCAATACCGGCCCTGATGTATGCCGATGACATCGTGGTACTGTCGCAAACCAGGAAAGGCTTGATATATCAATTGGACAAACTGAAGGAGTTCTGTAATACCAATATGCTGCAGGTTAATTCTAAGAAATCCCAGATAATGGTTATTGGTGGTAAGCGAGAGGTGTACCAGTGGAAGTTTGGGGATGAGTCTTTACTTCAGGTTGACAATTATGTCTATCTTGGCTTGAATTTTTCTAACAATCTTAAATGGGATAGGCACGTAAAAGAGATGGCAATAAAAGCATCAGTTGCATCCAGAGGCATTATAAAATTTGCTGCTGGGTCTTTAGAGGCCCCAATCTCTCAAGCCCTTAAGGTATATAAGGCCAAAGTTAAAAGTTTGGTTACATATGGGGCAGAGATAATTGATGGATCCTGCTGTGCCAAGCTTGAAGTTGTGCAAAATAAGTTTTTGCATAGTATCCTGGGGCTTCCGCAAGCGATCCCAGGATCAGTTCTCAGGGCAGAAACTGGAGTAAGCTCTATTTTGAATCAGATTACAATAAAGAGTTTATGTTATTGGGCCAAACTTTGCACCAGGGAGGCGTCATGCTTGACATCTATCTGCTTACAAGAAGAACTAGAGCAGAAACAGAGCCCCCTGTACTTGTGGGTAAGCAAGATCTTGCAACAGCTGAGAAGTATAGGGCTATCTATGGAATACTTACTCACTAAAGATCGAGTTAGTATAGGAAATATCATTAAATCCAGGGTGCTAGATATTGGGAAACAAGAAGATATTGCTGCTCTGATGGACTGGAAAGTCGCACCTAATTACCATCGAATTAAACAAATTCATGGTTTTGAGCCCTATTTGGAATGGCTGCCTAAATGTTGTATACAGAGAGCATATACACAAGCCCGTATGCAGCTAGTAAAATCTGCTATCACACAAGGAAGATACATAAAACAGCCTTATGCAAATCGTAATTGTGTATGTAGTGACAGTCACCTGGAGGATATTTTACATATTATCTTTCACTGCCCCCTTTATGAAGAACTTAGGCAGGTTTGGTTATTACCTTTGTGGCAAGAGCATCCATATATATATCTGTCTGACCAGCTTCGCTTAGAGTATATACTCTCCACAAAGGATAAGGAAGTGGCATGTGTGGTCGCTACCTTTGCCTACCTGGCCACCAAAAAAAGGGAGGAGCTTAGTGCAAGTGATGAAGATAAGTTATGAGGGCGTTTGTATTGTGGTTGGATACCATGGTCTTCTACCAGTGGAATGGGGGGAAGGTGGGTGTACAATAACTGATTATTGGAATCAGTGTTGAATGATATTTGCAGCTTACTGGGGGTTAGTCTAGTTTTATAATTTCAGGGGACAAGCCTGGGTGAGGTTCCCCCCCCCCGCAGAAGACCAAGGCAGCAACTTCCCAGCTTTGGCTGGTTTTGTCTGTGTAACCTCTGTGCAGGAGAGTGTATAACTCCTTGGAGTTTTTGGAGTTTTTTTTTATTACCCTGATTGTTGGATTTTGTGATGTCATTTTGTCACACTGTATGTTATTTATATTGTATATGTGGATATACGTGTTTTATGAATATGGCTATGGCGAAAGCTAGCTGAATAAACTGAACTACTACTACATTGCCAACTGCCAGAGACGGAGAGGTGACGGTCAAAGGGGCAACCCCAGTTAGATGGTGGGTACTCAGGGAATTGTTTAAGGGTTACCCACAGGTATGGGATGCAAGTTACATTGTTGAAAGTTTTCTAGTAGGTTTTGAGATTTTGTTTGAAGGGGAGCGGTGAGCATGTTTGCCCATAATTGGAAATCGGTTAGTGGTTTGGAGGATATTGTTGAAAGAAAGTTGACGAAAGAGGTTTTAGAGGGACGGGTTTTGGGCCCCTTCACAGTTTTAACTATGGACAATTTGAGAGTTTCGCCACTTGGTATTGTACCCAAGAAGGCCCCAGGGGAATACATCATCTGTCATATCCCCGGGGTATTCAGTGAACAATGCGATTCCGCGGAACATCTGCACGGTGCATTATGCGTTGTTTGATGTTGCTGTGGAATTGGTGTGGGATCGCGGTAGGGATGTCCTCATGTCAAAGAGTGATATTAAGTCAGCATTTCGCCTTTTGCCTGTTCACCCTAAGGATTAGGGATGGGTGAACGTGATTTGGATGTTCGGAGTTCGGACTGACCTCGGTCTGTTCAGATATCTGAACCGAACGTCCGAACTGAACTCTCGTATGACCGTACAGTTCGGTTATGTTCAGATGAATTTGGGGGCAGTAAAAACGTCTTTCCAGGGCCAAAAATCAGATTTCGGTTTCAATTTTGTTTCGGTTTCGGCTTCACTATTTTCGAATGTTCGGCCAAGTTTGGCCAAACTGAACTTGGCTAAACTGAACCATTGAACCTGAACTCGAGTTTTGAACCAAACGACTGAACATCCGAACCACATACTGTTCGCTCATCCCTACTAAGGATTTTGAGCTTCTGGGGTTCGCTTTCAAAGGTCAATTCTATTATGACAAGGCTATGCCCGTGGGATGTTCTTATGTGCTGCTTTTAAAAAATTCAGCACTGCACTAGACTGGATAGTCAAACAAACAACCGGGTCATGTGACCCATTATCTCAATGATTATTTGTTTATCGGAAAGGCGGGGTCGCAGGAGTGCGCTGACTTGGTGGGTATATTCATTGAAGTGTCCGAGTTAGTGGGTGTCCCTTTGGCTGAGGGGAAGACTAAGGGCCCTGCTCAGGTGCTAACCTCCCTGGGCATAGAGCTGGACTTGGTCAGGAAATTGCCAAGCTAAGATTCAGGATTTGCGGGTCGAGATAAGGGCATGCATGATGGCTGCTAAGGTTACATTGAGGTTTTTGCAATCCCTGCTGGGTAAGCTGAATTTTGCTTTCCGGGTTATTGCCCCGGGTCGTGCTTTCCTCTCTCGATTATATGCAAGGACGGCCAGGGTCTCGCTTCCCCATCATCACTTCAGAGTGATGAACAAGATGCGGGAAGATCTGGAGGTGTGGTTGGAATTCTTGAGGATGCACAACGGGGTTAGCCTTTGGCGTGACCTGTATCTGTTGGAAGCGGAGTTGCAGGTGCACTCTGATGCGGCTGGGCCAGTGGGCTTGGGGATTTATTTCCAGGGTGCCTGGTGTTCAGAGAGGTGTTCAGATCAGTGGCATGCATCAGGTATTTTAAGAGACCTAACCTTTTTGGAGCTGTTTCCGATTTTTGTTGCGGTGCATATTTGGGTTGACAGTTTTAGGGACAGGAAAGTTATGTTTTGGTGCGATAACATAGCCATGGTGCAGGTGGTTAATTCTTTATCCTCGAGATCAGAGAGGGTGATGCGGCTGGTGAGGGTCTTTGTACTGCGCTGTTTGAAGTTTAATATTCTGTTTTGTGCCAGGCACGTCCCGGGAGTGAAGAACGAGATAGCTGATGCACTCTCTCATTTTCAGATGCGGCATTTTTGGGAGCTTGCTCCCCAGGTGAGGAAGGAACAGGACTTTGTGCCCAGGGAGTTATGGAGCTTTGGACGTTAGAGCTGATGGACACAGTAAAGGGCACTGTGTCTCCGGCGACATGGCTCATGTATGAGAGGACGATCAAGGAATTCTGTGTGTTCGCTCATGGTAAGGGATGGCCGGTGTTATTTCCGGTGCCTATTCAGCAGCAGGTCTAGTTCAGTTTGGAATTTCACAAGAGAGGTTTGGCGGCTAGTACAATAGCTGCAAAGTGGTTGGCGTTGGCCTTTGTGTCAAAGATGTTTGGGGTACAGGAGTCGGAACGGATGCCAGTGCTGAAGGCGATGGTTCTCTCTTGGTGGAGGCATGGCTGGATGCAGGCTGACAGCAGGGTTCCTTTGTCTCCAAAGGTCCTGTTGGATATTGTTAGGAAACTTGGTGAGGTCTGTGTGGATGCTGGGGAAGTTTGTCTCCTGAAGGCGGCATTTGTTTTAGCCTTAAAATGATTCCATTTCTTGTGGAAATTAGATCTATCTTCCTTCACAATATGGAACCATGGGTTTGTTATATTTAGGGAGCTCTATGATTTAGTGGTGTGGTTACTATGTAACAAATAATATGGTAAGGAAGACTGAGACAATGGGAGTTTATATGCTGTTTTTAAATGAGACTCTCCTACTCACGTCCACCCATGTGACACCCATTTAAATGTGGACGTGTGTGGGTGCATGATACCATGACCCCACCCATCCCTCATGCATAGAACAACTTGCAAAAAGCTGGGTAGCTCCATGCGTGTACATGGGTGGAGGTGTGTGTGGATGGGTGTTCAGCACCTACTGGACCATGTGAACAGGGCAACGCACCCACCTGAGGGTCTGTTATGACAGTACCATAAAGAAAAAGTCACTCGAGGACCAGAACCTCACAACATCTGGCCAACAACAGACATGTGCCTCTTCCAATACATCCTCAGCCCAGCCAGAGACCCTTAAAAGATATGTGTGTGAAGAGACTGGTGCGCTGGCCCCAACCTTGGCACCCAAAAAAGGCCCTCGTGAAGAGAGTCAGAACCGTGGAAGGCCTCCCAGACAGACAGGTAAGTGCATGGCACCCCGGGCAGGGGTGGGGACCACCACATGTCATGTAGAAAGCAAGTCTGTAGCACGGAACAGGGATAGTGCAGGGCAGAGTGGACATGGAGAGGAACAACAGCACATGGAGAGATGTAGCTGATGCAGGACACAGGGAACAAGGGACAACAGGTACTCCTGCATGGGGGTGCTCCCCATATACAACAAGGGATGGGACAACCATGCATACAACCACAAGGAAAATATTAGGATGCACACCACATGCAGAAGCCCCCAAGGGACACAACTGTAATGGGCAAATATCAATAGCACCAGGCTCACAACATCTATTCCACATCAGACATGTGTGTCCATACAGCAATTATTATTATTATTATTAAACATTTATAAAGCGCCAGTAGTAACCTGGCGCTGTACAGAACATACAATCAGATGCGGTCCCTGCCTGTGGCTTACAATCTAAAAGACAAGGAGGGGGAGACAAGGAGAGGGGACAGCGGGAGAGACATGGGAGAAGACAAACAAACATTCAGG
>QEPC01012478.1:901910-915667 GCA_003113815.1 Sphenodon punctatus | reverse complement strand
GCTGCAATGGCTGCTGGGGGCTTCTGGGGGCGGGCGTGCACCTTCGGCCTGTGGCTGTGGGGTGGGGCCCTGCTCACCTGGAGGGGATGGGCGCTGCAAAGGCTGCTGGGGTGTATGGGCGCACACACACATGACATATGCATAGAAGCAGAAACCAATGCCTCCCTTCCACTTGCATCCCCACCCCACTCCCCATGTGGCAAACATCATGTTTGTTGGAAAAGAATGTGGGAGCCAACTCCAGGTATTCATGTGGGGATGTCTGTCTTAACACATGCTATCTGGTGACCTTGGGCCTGAGAATGCATCTGGCTTGATGTGCCTTCATTTTAGATTCTGCCCTCACATTTCTACCATGGATTCCTGTTGGTCTGTTGTGCCTGGGAGATGTTGGCTCCATATGGGCATCAGGGTGCCCATTTTTGCAGTTAGGTGGTAGAGAGGTGTGGCCCATGTGTGTCAGCATGTTACTCTGAGACCTGTGACTGAGGGATGATGTCCAGATGCAATTTCCTCCAATTGGTATAGCGGCTGCCTGTTTGAACAGTAATCATGTTAATTGAGTGGAAGGCTGGATGAAATGGGGCCAGGTTCATGGGTTCTGAGAACCTCACATGAGAGCCTGGCCAGAATCCATTTGAATCCCTCCCAATTCACCCGTGGTGGGTGTGCAGTGATTTGTTACCCCACCCATTCCCCACGGACCCACCCCTCAGTTATGTCTGTTTAGAAACGGCCTTAGATGGATGTGGGGGAAGCCCACCAGTGGAGCTGTAAGTCCACCCACTTCCAGGCCTGCCTAGGTCTGCTTTAGACAGACCCAGCATGTTCCCCCATCCACAGTCCACATGCATGACACACACACCCCACACACATGCACCATAGAGTTGCAGACCATCACCCAATGTTCTAGGCTGGAGCATGCAACTCTATAGTGTTGCTGGGGCAACAGCCGGCTGAGAGTGGAGCTGCAGTGTGGGTCTGCTGAGTAGATGGACAGCAGATCCACTCTGTGCCAATGCTCCAGGTTTGGCTTGTCCTCTCCACTGGTTGTGCTCTCAGAAGTTCCTGAACACCACAAGCGGGTGTGCTCTGGAACAGGCACAGTCTGCTCTACTTCCACATCTGGTGGGCTGCCTTCAGATGGACCAGCCAGCCTGGGGGTGTAGCGGGATAGCACAGCAGACATTAGAGCTGATGTTTGTCTGTTTACATCCAGTAACAATGCAACTTGGAACCCATGTGAAAAAAAGACAGTGGCCACAATCCCAATTGGGATCTGCATGGGTTCCGCTTGAGTTCTGCATGGCACAACATGTCTTCAAGTGACATGTGCACACTTTACATGCATGCGTGCACATTGCATAACCTAAGTGCACACGTGGCATGGGATTGGCCTGTCGAGGATTTTCCGTGGGTAAAGATTTGAAAACGAGGAGGCTGCAGCTGCAATCAGCAAATACTCTTTATTTAGCAGATTTACACAACGCGTTGTGGGCCTCTAGGATCAAGGAATCCCTGAGCGCACCTACAATCAAAGAGTACTATACTCTTATACTAAAATCCTTGGGCGGAGGGCCCATATATGATTTTGTCGCATCTGCGCACTTTAGGACCATTACCACATAACTCTCAAACTCATTATTTAAAGAAGAGACAATATACTTCTAAGTTCAGATAAAAAGGAATTAGGGAGGTTTAGAAGTATCTTTATCTAGATCGAAACAGATAGTATTCTTGAGCTAAAGGAATCCTCTTGTAAACAAGGTAATCTTCAAAGGTAGGGCTTATCTAACAGAGGAGAACCAGAGTCTGTCTAATATTAAAAGGTAAAGCAAGCATTCCTAGCATGACGGGGTAGCTATAGGTTATAAACTCTTTAATATTGTCCAAGATGGCAGAGGGTACTATAGGACAAAACAAAATATTGGGGTTTTCTCCATCAACTCCCCCGTCTGATACTTAAGAGAAAAGTATCACCATATGGTTTTGTCTGCGGGCCCTCAGAGGAAAGCGGAGTCTGGGCAAGGCTGGGGTTGGCTGGGGAAATCCCTTGCACAGGGATGCAGCAGGCAAAGTTACAGCAGCAAGCAAGGGAGCAGACCTAGGGTTTGAGTTAAAGGAAGCTAAACTTTTAGCACACCAGAAGAGTAGTTTACACAGTAAGTAGAGAAGGCCAAGGCCTAAAATGACAGCAAATAATAAGAATAACATGTGCTTAATCCAACCTGGGATATCTGGAAGCAGGTCAGTGAGCCAGGACCACCAACCCCAATTTTGTGATTCGTGGAGTTTTATCACAGCAGTTTTAAGATGCTGTGCGTTTTGAAAAATGGTGTAACTGTTGTCTGGAATGTAGGTGCAACATTCACTTTTTATTAAAGCACATACCCCACCTTTGCTGGCCAGAGTGAAGTCCAGGGCGAGTCTGTTTTGCAAAACCATTTGCCTGATGCTGTTCATCTCAGTGGCAATACTTTGAAAAGTGTCAGCTGTTAAGTTGGCCACTTCCTCGAGGACCCTAGAAATTCGCCTGAGTTCTCGGATTGTGAAGCCCACCCCCAGAGCAGGAAGGGTTATACCCCAATAACGTTGGGCCTCTGTTATTTCCCTGCGGTGTTTCACGGGGCCTGGGGGCAGGGCAGGAGACAGCCGAATGGCAGGGACAATGGTAGCTATAAAACAAGAACCTTGGAAGTTAGCAGGGAGATGCTTATAGGCCTTGTTGCCACACACAAAATAGTGACCCACCAGGGCAGTAATTCCCTAGGTGCAGGTGTGTGCGTAAACAAATACTTGGTGGTAATAACCTGTTAGGTTAAAGTATGCAGGAGTGAGATCAGGCAAGAAAGTGTTGTTAAGATTTAAGGTAATCCCATTCTTGACGATAGTGGCATTGCAGGTGGATTCACCTACAAACAGCCCTGTGCCATTACAGCGCAGGCAAAACGGGGCCGGGGGAGGGGTCCTAATGTAAATGTATTCAGAAATGTTGCGTCTGACCACCTCCCAAGTGGCATCCGGGGGTAGATCTGAGTACACGGGGAACTTTAATTCACTGTGATTGAGCGGATGTGCATGCATGGGAATACCCTCAAAAGAGTGGGAGGGAATAGAGGCACAAATCCAACAGTTAGATACATTTAAATCAATGCGAAGCTGTTCTATTACTAACAAAAGGTATTAGCAGAGTCTAAAGAACGTCTTTCTCAAGGGGAGTTCTTTTCACTTAGGTTGTGCTGAGAACTGTAGAAACCCCCCTTGACACAAGGCAGAAATAGTTTATTTTGATTAGGCACAGGTCGAGTACTGGTCTTTAATATTGTTGTGGTGCTTCTTCTTCATCATGAGGTGGCACAGCCGGTTCTTGTACAGGGGAGAGGTTACCAGCACTTGCACCCTGTTCCTCTGGCCCTCTTTCTATAGGCTCAGAGGTTTTTTGCAATGTGAAGGGTGGATCCAGGCACTTTTTCTTTTAACTTTTACAGCTGAGGAGGGCGCAGTTCAATGCCCACTTGCATGGCCCGTCCAAAGACAAGTTCATAGGGGCTCATGGGCAACTGTAGCGGCAGTAGCTCGGCGGCAAGGGTAGGCCTCAGTCCAGCCAGAGAAAAGGCAGATAACTACCAGCATGTGCTTGTAACCTTGTGCCGGGGGTAAATCAGCAAAGTCTATCTGGAGATTCTGAAAGGGCCCGTCACTCCATGGGCAGGAGGATGGGTGACAAGGCTGGGCACGAGCCGGGTTGAACAGTTGGCAGGTGGCACAGGATTGGGTAACCCGGCGGGCTTCAGTAGTGACAAAAGGGGCAAACCAAGAGGCAGAAATCATTGCAGCTATCCCCCCTTTGCTAGAGTGTGTCATTATGTGAGACACTCGAGCCAAATGCTGCACCAAGGCACGCGGTGCTACTGGACGTCCATCAGGGTGGCGCATGATGCCATCAGAGTCAGGGGAACAGCCAACTCGCGTCCAGATGCGTTGTTCTGAGGGATGGGCAGCAGCTTGCTGGGCAGCGAGGTCTTCAAGGGAGGGGACATCAGCCGGAGAAGTATCTGAAAGGGAAACTGCGGCAACGAGGCAGAGAGAAGGGCCAGATTTTGCTGCTTGTTTCGCAGTTTGATCAGCAAATCTGTTGCCAAAGGAGTGGCAGACACCAAAAGCATAGCGAGAGTCAGTGTAAATATTGACATGCTGATAACACAGTCATGGGAGAGAGTCATGTCGTCAGAGTCAGAGACAGGCAGAAGAGAAGCAGGATTCAAAGCAGAAACACGGTGAAGAGTAACATTTTTAGGAGCCAGCAAAGACAATTCAAAAATCCTGGAATGATTGTACAGCTTCAGGAGACAAGAGAAAAGGATCAAGGGACAGTGCAGAATAGAGAGGTTGAGCCAACTGGGCATAGCCCAGCATCCACTGACTGTAATTAGCAGCACCCAAAAATTTTTGTAATTGCCGAGGGGTATAGGGTACTGGCAGGAACACAATGGCGTTCAGCCTGTTCAAGGAGAGGGAGCGAATTTTAACAGTGATCACGTGTCCCAGGTATTGAATCTGGGGTTGACAAAACTGGAGTTTAGCACGAGAAACCTTATGTTTCTTCAGGGCCAAATGCTGTAAAAGTGCAAGAGAGGCAGCCTGGCAAACTTTTAAGGTTGGGGCAGCAATTAGCAAATCATCTGCATAAGTAATGAGTGTTGCATCGGAAGGCACAACAAAATCAGACAAAGTTTGGCAGAGAGCCAATCCAAAAAGGGAAGGGGAATCACGGAAACCCTGGGGGAGACGGGTAAAAGTAAGCTGGCAACGTGTGGAGGGCTTAGTAAAGGCAAACAAATACTGAGAATCTGGGTGTATAGGGACAGAGAAAAAGGCTTGGGATAATCAACAACAGTAAAAAACTTAGCATCAGCCGGTATGGAGGCAATAGTGAGAACCGGGTCAGGAACAATGGGATGCAAGGGAACAACAAAATCATTCACTGCTCGCAGATCTTGGACAAACCGATAAACAGGGGAGCCATCAGGGTGGAATTTTCCCGGTTCCTTTACCGGCAGGATGGGGCTGTTAACAGGGGACAAACAGGGTGTTAAAATGCCTTGTTCAAGGAAGCTTTGAATGACACGGTGAATGCCAGCTGTAGCTTCAACAGACAAAGAATACTGAGGAACGGAGGGAAAAGACTTGCCAGGTTGTACTGAAATTTGCAAAGGTGCAATGCCTTGCAGCAGCCCCACATCATCAGGGGTGGCTGCCCACAATTCGGGAGGCAAAGCAGACAAGAACCTCTGGTGATCAGGCAGAAACTCTTGTCCTGCTTCCTCAGTAGCAAGGGCCATAAGAAGTACAGGAAAAATGGGCTGCGGCAGGTCCAGAAAGACACCATCAGGTGAACAGAGAATTTTAGCATTCAATTTGCAAAGCAAGTCTCTTCCTAACAAATTTACCAGTGTGTTGCGGCTTAAGAGGAAAGAATGTCTCTCTGTGAGCGGACCGATGGTTACAGTGGTGGGCTCAGAAAGAGGCACTCTAGAGCATATGCCCTCCACCCCTACAGTAGAGAGGGAGGAGGAGGAAGGCACCACTGTGGGGAAAAGGGAAGACTGGAGCATAGAACAAGTAGCCCCTGTATTTACTAGGGCAGAAACAACATGACTATTGACATTTGTAAACTGAAATAATAATAATTATTATATGTGTGATGTGAAGCACACTCAAAGAAATCCTCAAACACCCAGACATACATTCTCACTCAAAGGTCTTCAAACTTTAAACACAAATTTTGTTTTACCCCCTACATTCACATAAAGTTAGCATACATTGTTTCTTGCAGACATCCAGTATGAAACTTACACACAAATGCATTACCAACACGTGTGGAAAATAAGCTCTTTTTAGGATTACTAACACCCTATTTAAATGGAGAAGGTTCTTCTTTATTAGGGGTTTTTAGTGTGCGCTGGTTTTACAAGGAAACCTCTTGCTATGAAAGCACTACGCGCAGGTGTTTCGGGACAGGGCTTGGCAATGTCCCTGTCCATGCATGACAAAATTTTGACCTCTAGCGTCAGCTCCCGGAGGGAAAAGGAACCATCCCTCCTGGCGGGGACGATAGGGAGCCTGATTTGGGGTCCTGCAGGACGGAGAGGGCTGAGATTGTACTTGCAAAAAAAATTTTTTTGCAGGTTGCTTTTTATCTGTTTCTTCCTATATTATTTTCCCAAATCTGGGAACAAGCAGAGGTAACATCATTCAAGGATTGGGTCCTATAATTAATCATAGCAATCTGTAAGCGAGTGCGTACTGCTGGCTGGAGGCCAGCCACTGCCTGAGTGACCAAGATACCTTGGGATTTTTCTGCATAAAGATTCAACCCAGAGTGTAACTTGAAAGCAATAAGAAGGAGAAAAAAAGACACGGGCACTAGGATTCTGCAGAAAAGTGCAGGAGAAACCAAAGCTAGTGCTGTTTCTCCCTCAATGGAACAGCCTGGGGAGAAAGGAAAAGGGGGGAGTCACAGGGAATAGGGAACACTTTAAAAGGGATCCCGATGTCTCAGGACGAGGAGAAAAACATTCCTGAACAGTGGATTTATTGGTTTCATCGTCCCATAGACATCAGGCATCCGTTTGTTTCAAGTGAGTTAATACTGGGATACAAAAAGAGCCAGTCAAAAAAAACACTGCAGCTCTGGTTGATCCCGAGTGTAGAGAAATTCCATTTCTCAACCCATTTTACAGCAGGTATTTCATACTGGCGAGCTATGTATTCCACCGGGCTCACTGGGCTAGGTCCCAGTGAGTCCTTGGACTCCGCCGTTCTCATTATAAATAATACAGCAGCAGGATTGCAATCAAATCAAACTCCGAGGCAGTCTGGAGAACTTAAGTTCTGATCTCTGCACACCCAGAGCCCCTGGGGCGTCCCCCTGGGATTTTTAAAGAGATGCAGCACTTACCGCAGGATCTCCAAGGGACTCCTGTGTTCCTCGTATCCCACTTCTTGACACCAGAAATGACGAGGATTTTCCGTGGGTAAAGATCTGAAACGAGGAGGCTGCAGCTGCAAACAGCAAATACTCTTTATTCAGCAGATTTACACAACGCGTTGTGGGCCTCTAGGATCAAGGAATCCCTGAGCGCACCTACAACAAAGAGTACTATACTTTTATACTGAAATCCTTGGGCGGAGGCCCATATATGTTTTGTCGCATCTGCGCACTTTAGGACCATTACCACATAACTCTTAAACTCATTATTTAGAGAAGGGACAGTTCACTTCTAAGTTCAGATAAGAAAGGAATTAGGGAGGTTTAGGAGGGTCTAATCTAGGCCGAAACCAATTGTATTAAGGAGCAGTCCTGTAAACAAGGTAATCTTCAAAGGTAGGGCTTATTTATTTGAGGAGAACCAGAGTCTGTTTAATATTAAAGGTAAAGCAAGCATTCCTAGCATGACGGGGTAACTATAGGTTATAAACTCTTTAATATTGTCCAAGATGGCAGAGGGTACTATAGGACAAAACAAATTATTGGGGTTTTCTCCATCAGGCCCCACTGGGAAAAGAGGAGGATTTTAAGAAATCACAAGCAGAGGTTTTAAGGACTACAAAAAGTATAATTACACAGGGGTGTGCATTTTATTTTTGTTATTATGATAACAAAAATGAAAATTGTGATTTTCATTTTTGCTACTGTAATAATGAAAACGACAAATAATAATAACAAAAACGAAAAAGAAATTTTATTTTTGAAATAATGGGAAAACACTGAAAAATATATTTCTGGCTATAATCGTTTGTTTATTATTCAATTCTGATGACACTTGGAGAGATTGTACCCCCAATGGAGGTCACTATGGTAACATATTTCAAAAAGATTGGATAAAAGGAACCGATTCTAGATGCAATTGAATGTTGTGATTTTAACAAAAACTCCATACACATTCCTGGCTACACCTTTGTTATCTTCCATCCAATTTACATGAAACCTGGGGAAACTATGTCCCTTCACTAGTGTACCAATCCTCCCAAATTTCAAAAAGAATGGATAAGGTGTCCTGATGTTGTAAGCTATTAACTTGAAAATACATTTTTGGCTGTAACATTTTTATATTCCATCTGGTTTACAAGTATTTTGGCAGTAATTAATCTTACATAGTCTCTGTCATCTCTTCCAAATTACAGGACAATTTGATAAAGGGACCCAATTGTATAAACAATTGAAGTTGTCCTCTTGAAGAACATTATTCAGATAAATAGCAGCACATGCAGTACCAGTCAGAAGCAGGCACCTGGCATGGCAGGGGGAGGGAGGCTGTAGGAGGGAGGGTGGGAGCAACCCAAAAAACTGACAGACACAGTCACTGGCCAATTACTGCATGCTTTCAGCTTTACAGGAACAATCGGTGGTGGCTTTGAGGCAGGCATGGGGCGGCCCTGAGACAGGCATAGAAGGGACATAACTGGGACTTTCGGGATAGCATCCCAGAAATCAGGATACAAGGGGTAATTTCAGATGTTACGCGATCACAGTCAACCACAGCGAACCACAGACAATCCCGCGGCATGACCCAAGATCCCTGAAGGTCTGATCAGCGGCATCCAGATTGTTAGGAGTAGGGGAAGGGGGAACAATCAATCCGAGGGGGAACAATCACATGGTTTCCAAGCACTAGGGTAGTATAGAGGTAGAAAAATGTCCCTCAGGGTCTTATAATGGCGTTGGGTAATAGCTGCAAGAGCTAGCCCTTGCCGAAGCTCATCACAGGGACTGGTGACCTGAGTACTGCCCACACTATAGCTAGCATGCACCCAAGTGTACCGGAGTAAGGTAGGGGAGGTGAGCTTCAGTGGTGGTTCAGTGTGGGAGAGGGTCCTGGGATCGCGGGGGAACACTACAGGAGGGGGGATTAGGGCTTTCAAACAGGGTCCAAAGGGGAAGGCAAGAAGGGTTCCAGGAATACACACACACACACTCTGCACTCAACTCTTACTACGTACACAAACACTCAGGCACTCACCAATCACATTCTACACTCACTCTCTCTCTCAGTTGTCCTCGTTCACAATCACTCTGCTCTCTCAAAGCTCCACGCTACACTCTGAGGGCCGGTCTCACGGCACAAGTCCGATCACCAGCAATGTAACCTTGTCTCTACGGGGTTTAAATAGAGTGCGGTTGGACTTGCAGCCGTGCGGAGCGTCGGGGCAGCACTTCCGGGTTGCGAGGGCGCATGTGTACTGTGCGTGGGGTTGCCGGGCTATCCAGGGACGCTCCTTCCCCCTGACTCCGCCCCTCTACTAATAGCATCGGCGGAGGGGTGGCACGCTGAGCCCGCCTCTTGCTCCGTCGGAGCCGGCAAGGTCTGCTGTGGCTGTGCTGGAGCGGCCACCTTCCCCTGCCTCTCAGGGACCTGACAGTAGCCACCCTTCCAGGGTGGCGCCCACGTGACTGACCCAGTCGAAGCTTTGCAGGGAAATGGGTATGAAAGGCGTGGGTTAGCTGGGGGGTCGCGACTGCCATAGCAGGTTCCCATGAGCAATCAGCAGGACTGTAGCCCTTCCAAATCCACAAGGTAATAAAGCATACCTCGTCGCCAACGTGAATCCAGTATGGCTTCAACCTCGAACTCAGGTGACCCATCCACTACAGATTCCACGGGTGATCTAGGTTCTTGTTGGGGAAAAAGTGGGGCATACGCTGCCTTCAGGAGGGAAACGTGAAATGAAGGGTGTATTTTCACGGAGGGGGGCAGTTGTACTTGGAAGGTAACGTTATTAATTTTTTTTAAAATGGGGATTGGGCCAATAAAGCGCATATCTAGTTTAGCAGATGGGCGGGTCGTTGGATAGTGTCTACGATTGACCCACACTAGGTCTCCTACCTTAAAGTCCGGGGCCGATGACGATCGGCCTGTTGTTTATATTGTTGTCGGGCTTGCCGGAGTGAATGTTGTGCTTGGCAGTGAGCTTGGTGGATTCGTTGTATCAGTGTCCCAGCGGAGGGAACATCCACATCCGCAAGTTCCGGAAAGCAGATGCGGGGGTGATAGCCGAAGGTTACAAAAAAGGGGGAATGAACTAGAGACATATTAGGAGCATTGTTATAGGCAAATTCGGCAATGGGGAGAAACTGGGCCCAATCGTCTTGTAAATAATCACAATAACAATGAAGGTATTGTTCTAATGATTGGTTGATGCGTTCGACCTGGCCATTTCCCTGGGGGTGGTATGCCGTGGTTGGACTCAACTGAACTTGTAATAGGGGGAACAATGTTTTCCAAAAACGGGATACAAATTGTACACCCCGATCAGTTATTATTTCTCTGGGGAGACCATGCAGTCTTACAATGTTTTGTAGGACAAGGTGTGCAGTTTGGGCGGCAGTGGGTATCCCTTGGCACGGAAAAAAATGTCCTAACTTACTAAATTGATCAACGACTACCAGAATAGTTGTAAAGGAATTTGAGGGGGGTAATTCCACAATAAAATCCATCCCTATGCGCTTCCAAGGGCCTCGAGGGACCTCACTTACTTGTAGTAATCCCTGGGGTTGCTGATGCGGCACCTTGGTGCGGACACACATGGCACATCCTTTTACATACCGGTTTACGTCCGTTCGAATTGTTGGCCACCAGTAGTGCCTTTGGATCAACCGAAGGGTATTGCGTTGCCCAGGATGACCGGCTATAGGGGCATCATGGTGAGCCCACAATATTCCATGATGTTCTTTTTCCGGGACGGCTATTCGGTCCTGAAAGTAAAACAAGTGATGATGTTTTTGTAGACGGAGGTCCCCCTGCATTGCAGGGTCCTGAGCTGAACGCGTCCATTGCTGTTCTAAAGATGGTTTCCATGTTACTGCAAAAACTTGGGGTGGTAATAAGAAGGTCCCACGATCAGCAGGGGGTTCTTCAGAATCTTGACAGCGAGACAAGGCATCCGCTAGTACGTTCTGGTGTCCTGGTCTATATTGAATACAGAAATGAAACCGGGTGAAAAATAAGGCCCAGCGGGCGTGTCGAGCGTTGGTAATCCGGGCTGTTTGAAGAAATGTGAGATTTTTATGGTCTGTGATCACAGTGATTGGGTAGCGGGCGCCTTCTAAATAGTGCCTCCATGCCTCAAATGCGGCTTTAATAGCCAATAATTCCCTATCGAGAATAGTATAGTTCTGTTCTGCACTCGTAAGTTGGCGAGAATAGAAGGCGCAAGGTAACAGGGGGCTCCCGTCAGGGCCAGCTTGGAGGAGTACGGCACCAATGGCTGTACTAGAAGCGTCTGTTTCAACAGTGTAGGGGAAAGAGGCATCAGGGTGCTGCAGGAAGGGGGCCTTGGTAAAGGCTTTCTTTAAGATCTCGAAGGCATTCTGCTGTTCTTTTCCCCATATAAACAGGGTTCCTTTTTTTAGCAGTCGGGTAAGGGAGTAGTTAATTGGGCATAGTCAGGGATGTATTGACGGTAATAGTTAGTGCTACCGAGGAATCGTTGTAGTGCCTTAACATTACCCGGAGGGCCCCATACCTCGATAGCTTGAACCTTTTGTTGTTCCATCTCTATTCCTTGTGGAGTGATCACAAATTCTAGGAACGCGACGGAGGAGACATGAAAGGTACATTTTTCGAGCTTGCAGAACAGCTTATGCTGGCGAAGTCATTGGAGCAAAGTTCGTACATGCTGGATATGTTCTTGTGGGGTTGCGGAAAAAATTAAAATATCGTCTAGCTATATAATCACAAATATATCAAGAATATCACGAAACAAATCATTCATTAAATGCTGAAACATGGCCGGGGCATTGGCCAAGCCGAACGGCATCACCAAGTATTCAAAGTGCCCGTAACGGGTATGAAAGGCTTTTTTCCACTCGTCCCCTTCCCAAATTCGCACTAGATTATATGCTCCACGCAGTTCTAATTTGGTGTAAATTTGGGCCCCCTGCAATCTGTTTAATAACTCCAGAATGAGTGGTAGAGGGTAGCGGTTCTTAATAGTGATGAGGTTGAGCCCCCGATAGTCTACACATGGGCGAAGACCCCCATCCTTCTTAGGCACAAAGAAGATGGGGGCCCCGGCAGGGGAAACTGAATGGCGTATAAACCCCTGCCGCAATTGTTCCTCAATATACTCTTTGAGGATTTTAAGCTCGGGGTCCGCCAGAGCATAAAGCCATCCATATGGGGGTTCGGTGCCGGGGAGAAGGTTTATGGGGCAATCATAAGGGCGATGAGGGGGGAGGGACGCTGCTTCCTGTTCACAAAATACATCTTCAAAATCAGCATAAACTGCAGTGAGTTTTGGTAGGGCCACGCTAGTGGCCAAGACCCCCTCTGGTTTAGACCGGGGTTCCGGGGGTGTTGGGCGGCAATGTGCAATACAGTGTACAGACTTGAAGTGCACCGTGCCCTTAATCCAATCAATTTGGGGGTTATGCTTTTGAAGCCAGGGTAGACCTAACACAATAGGGAACAGGGGGGTCTGTACTATATCGAATTGTAGCAGCTCCCTATGTCCCCCGATCTGACACAATAATGGCGAGGTACAGTACTTAACCGGGCCTGATGCTAGAGGGGAGCCATCAATATAATGAATCACTTCCACACACACGCATGGCTGCACCGGGAGGCCCCATAACCACACCATCGTCCCATCAATAAAATTACTTGAGGCACCGGAGTCCACCAAGGCACGCCTCACCAGAGAATGCGCGGAGCTCCAGGCTAGAGTAAGTGTCACCTGGAGATGCCCAGGTTGGGGGGTCAAATCGACCAGATTCAGGGGAGTAGAGGAAGCGCTTACTGAGGGAGCCCCTGTTCATCTCAGCCACGGAAGTTTCCCGCTTCTCGGTGAAAAGGAGGTAACTGGGGGCAATTTCGGGCAAAATGTGAGGCCCCTCCGCAATAAAAACACAAGCGCCCTTGGCGATGGCATTCCTTCTCCTCAGGGGGAAGGGGGCCATGCGACACCCCCAGCTGCATGGGCTCTCCCTCATCAGTCCGGGGGGCGTCAGGCCGTACAGGAGGTGGAATGTAACACCGTGGGGGTACCCCTCGGCTACCTAAACGCTCCCATCGGCGTTCTGCTAATCTCTCATCTATTTGGATGGCAAGGGTTACTAGCTCGGCCCATTTTGCGGGAAGGGCCACATATGCCAACTGGTTCTTAATCTCCTCGCTCAATCCTTTTTGAAACATTACCTTAAGTACATTGTCAGGCCATCCCAATTCTACTGCTAGCTGCTGAAAGTGGGTGACGTACTCTAGCAATGATCCCCGTCCCTGTTTTAACTCCAGGATAGCGGTCTCCGCATCCCTTACTCGATGGGGGTAATCAAATAAAAAGGTAAATTCCCTCTTGAAGGCAGCATAGTTCTGGATCTAATTAGTCTTGACTAATTAACAAGGGAGTAGCCCAAGACAGGGCTAATCCCTCCAAATGCCCTATAATGAAGGAAACCTTGGCTTGGTCTGCTCTATAGGTCTGGGGCTGTACAGAAAAGGCTAGTTCACATAAGACCAAGAATCCTTGGAACATTTTACGATCCCCATTAAATTTTGCAATCTTGGGCCCCTTGGGTTCTCGCGGGGTAAGGCCTACGGAACGCTCCTGTAAATCTCGGAGGTCCATTGCTAAAGATTGTATAGCATGAGTCAGCCCAGGGCCCTCTGTTCCTGTGGGATCAACCTCCATGGGAGGTGTTACAGTGGGTGTACCCCCCATAACCCTATCCCCAAAAGGAGGAGCATCAGGGGGGG
>QEPC01012478.1:880982-896490 GCA_003113815.1 Sphenodon punctatus | reverse complement strand
TGGGGACCTCTGTGATTTGGGTTGTCTGTGTTGCTGTTGGGTGGCCCGTGCTCCCTGTGCTGTCAGTGGGGTTCTGAGTGCCTTTCCCTGTGTCATGAATTGTTCCCGTCCCTGTCCCCTGTGCTTCCTTGGCCCAGGGCTCCTGCCCACCATGTCCATGGTGCTGTACATGTTGACTTTCCCGGTGTGCTCCTCCCTTTCTTCCTGTCCCATTTGGGTGTGTGTGTGGTCTGTGTTCTGCAGTTTCCTTGGCTTCCCTGTGCCTGTACCATGTGCTTCCACAGCTGCTCTTCTCCCTCCCCTCCTCCCTTTCCATTTCCCTTTTGTGGGCATTGCCCTTTGGCACTTTTGGCTTCGTTTGCCCTCAGTCAACCATGTCTGACTTCTGCCCCGCTCCTGTCACGTCTGCTCAGGACTTTCCTGTACCATGAGAGGGGTTTGGCTGGCTCGACACGATTGGGAATCCACTGTGTTGACCCGGGAGCACATAACATCTGTAATTACCCAAGGTTTACACATCCAGGCTGGCCAGTTATCACAATCACATCCTGCAACACTGTGACAGAGGACATAAGAGAATCTCTATTGGCTTTTTCGTAAACAGATGCTTCTGACTTCCCAGGAACAAGTAGTGGAGAGATGTTGGGATGGTCACAGCACAGAATGAGGATATTTGGTTGACATTTCTGCTGACCAATTGGCATCACAAACCGATCTTATACCACAGTGACAACTAAGAGAATCCATGGCATAGGCTCCTCTGCATATGCTGTGCAGGCATATAAAATTGGAAACTTTTATCACATCTTTCTGATATTTGGCATAGATGATCATGAAGGTGTGAGACAGCCCTGCCAAATTTCATGTACACTGGTTTGACTACAAAGATATTAGTCAGACAAACATTTATAGGTTAATTGCATATACCACCAGGACCCGTTATCCAATCCTTCTGAATGTTGGAATATATTTTAACATGAGGAGGGGTATAAACATGATAGGTTTCATCTACGTTAGATAAGATTAAAAGAAATTACAGCCAGGAATGTATATGCATATTTTTGAAAAAATGCCTAATTCAACTGCTTATAAAATCTGATTCCTTTATCCAAGCTTTCTGGGATTTGGTAAACCTAATACCTTCAATTTGAGGTACAGTTTCCCCAGGTTCCATCCAAATATAATGAAACACAAAAAAGGTACATCCAAAAATGTGTTTTCCATTGAAACCAATGGAAATCAAAAACAAAAGCAAAAAAGAAATATTGATATTTTTGAAAACGAAAACGACCGATATAAATAACAAAAATGAAAAATGACATGAGTCCCTGGTGCACACCTGTAATATGAAGATGCTTAATTATAGTGAGCTTCAAAGGTAACTCCATTACAATTGACCACTTATTACAAAATAGGATTTTTCAGCACGTGAATAGTCATGTTTAGAATTATAATTGATGATGCCCCTTTAAAAGAACAACATTTATACCTCTCAAGTGTCCCATATTTTCTTCTCTCCCTTATTTAACAGCTCTTTTTTGTCTGTCTCGCAGTCACAGAAAACTGCTGTAGAGATCCACATTAGGAAGGGAGGTGCAAAAGATAGCAATTTACGAGTTGTCAATGGTACAATTAATTTAATTCTCTAGCCTGAAAGAACCAGGTTTCACCAGGCAATCTCAAAGGCAGCCCCTCCCATGACATAGTTAAGGAATTTTCTATTGTCCTCTGTGATGCCTTAATTGCTCCTTGATTTTTGTTAGTGACTATTCCTCTTTTAATGTTTTGATTTAAAAAAAGGGGAGGGAAGCTCTAGTTGGGGTTAACTATATTTTTTAATAATTTATTTTGAAAAAAAAATCAAATAAAAAATGTCAAGGTTAAGACTTGGAACGTGGAGCTGTTAAGGGGGCTGCTGGTGTGATTCTTTCATTAAGTTTCCTTTTTAAAAAAAATGAAAATAAAAAAAATTAAGAGCAGCCTCTCTGTTGGGCTATTGTGTAACACATGTCCATGAGAAAATCCACAAAGCAATTTATCTGTCAGAGAGAACATAGTAGTAGTGGGAACATAAGGAGAGGTGTGCACAGTGTAAAGCTCACTTGGCATGGGGGTTTGGAGACCAAGTGGTTGAGGGGAGTGCTTGGACATAAAATCTAACAGGACAAAGGTTTAAGTCTGGCTTCTGAGAGAGGTCATTGTATGGATTTGTGAGTCTAACTTTTTAAGATTTTTTTTTATTAATTTAACCCAGCCTCCTATTTAGACAATGGACTATTTTGAATTGGTATAATATATACATATTCAAATTGTATTCAAGTCCAGTCCCGCATTATCCCACTTTTTGAGAGTTATCATTCTTCATTGCAGAGTTCAGAAGTTGAGAGGTACGACTACATTGATGAATAGCTAACAAAAGTGATTTCCCCCCCCCCTTTTTGGTATTGTATATTCTGTATGCTATAGTATAGTATCATAGGAGGGAACATTATGGAGGGACCTCCTTGTGTGACCCCCTGTTCCGAGGCAAGATAACTTAGATCATCCTGGACAGTGTTGGGTGTTTTTTTTTGGTTTTTTAAAAAAACGTTCAAGAAAGAAGATTTCATGCCTCCCCAGGCATCTATTCCATTGGCCAACTATTCTTACAGTCAGGGTTTATTTATTTTCAAATAATAATCAACAACAATCTTTGGGCTGGGAAAGGTTTATTCGAACAACGCAGCAAGAGTTGGCTGCAGGCCAGGAGGAGGGGTGGGAAGGGCTGGGAGTCCAGGCTCTTCTGGAATGGCCTCCAGTCACAAAGCAGGAGATAGAGACCATCGTGGAGTCCCTTCATGGGGGAAAGGCGCCGGGACCATATTTGGTCCAGTTGGAAGCTATAAAGACCAATGTCGATTGGTGGTTACCATTGCTAGCTTCCCTGTTTACAGAGAAAAACAATTCTGGTATTATTCCTAGGGACTGGTCTAGGGCAGTTGTGGTTCCCATTTATAAAAAAGTAGCCAGAACTGACTGGGCTAATTATAGGCTAATTAGTCTAATTAGCGTGGTCAGTAAGATTTATGCAAGATATCTTTTAGCTAGGGTTTTAGCCTGGCTGGAGCGGGAGGATATTTTGTATTGTGAGCAGGCAGGATTTCAAAGGGAGAAGGGTACATTAGATCACTGCCTAGTGTTGTCTCATTTGACGGAGAAATATAGACCGGCAAATGGGAAACACTTTGCTGCCTTTATAGACCTCAAAGCGGCCTTCGACGTGGTTGATAGGTCTCTCCTGTGGAGAAGCTGGATCAAATGGGGATGGACCCGAGGCTCCTCTGCCTTATAAGAGCCCTTTACACAAACACCTCTGTAGCAGTGAAAGCAGATAGGAAGGGGAGTTTGACTAGAGACATCCCAGTTTTCCAGGGTGTTAGGCAGGGATGCATGCTGGCTCCCACCCTGTTTATTTGTTTGTTAACGAGCTTATTCCTCTTATGCAACAGGATCATTTCTTCCCCCTGAGGCTGGCAGCTCACCCTATTCGTGTACTTCTCTATGTGGACAATTTGGTCTTATTGTCCCAGACCAGGGTGGGGTTGTGGCGACAGCTCCATGCATTTCTAGAGTACTGCCAGGATAACCATCTGACTATGAATTATCTTAAATTGAACATTCTGGTTTTCTCTTGAGGAAGACAGACTTATTTTTGCTCTCGCACCTTCTGTAAAAGCAGTCCTATATCCCATCTAGTCTTGAACTTCAACATAAAAGGTAGTTGGGAAGAGCATATCAGAAAGATGGGAGTAGTAGCAAGAAGCCAGTCATTGACTATTCTAAGGATGTTCTCAGGGTGGGGAAGAAAGAACCTGGATATGGCAGTCCAGGTTTTTGAAGCAAAGACCAGGGCCTCATTTTTTGTATGGGGCAGAGGTCTGGGCTCCCCTAGTAAAGAAGTTCCCCTGTGTTCAATCAAAATTTTTGAGGGTTTTAACAAACCATCCGCGGAGTACCCCTGCAGTAGGGGTAAGATTGGAACTGGGTCTGTGGGCCTGGTCGACAATCACCTGGGAACGTGTGCTATTGTTCTGGCTCAAAAAGAAGGCTGCAGAACAGAACAATTTGGTACAGCTGATTTTTCAGGACATGTTCACAAGCACCTGGCAAAATTCAGTGAGTAACCGGCTGCTGTCCATGGGATTTTCTGACTCTTTCTTTGACACCTATATCCTAGCAGCTGCTCGGTGCTTGGTGTCCCAGAGGTTAAGAGATATAGAGTCAGGTGGACCTGGAAGAGGTAGGAGGGTTCAGAATTTGAATGGTTACGTATTCTGGACCCCGCCCATGGACTCTATGGCTGGTTACTTCAGCATGCCCGTGTCATTTAGGGAAAAGTTTTTATTTATGTGTGCCCAGTTAAATGCCTTGCCCTCCAAAGTTCTAGAGGGGCGTTACAAGGGCGTAGCCTATGGGGATAGTCTATGCCCATTTGACGAGCAAAGTACTGAATCAGCCCAGCACATTTTGTTCTCTTGTCGACCGTACGACTCCTTGCGTGACAGATTCCTCCAACCCATCCGGGACAAACATCCGGGGGGGACTGAGGTCTTCTGTATGCAAGTGGCTCTGTCTGATGTTTGTCCCAAGACCATGGCCAAGGTTATGAATTTTTTGTTGTTAGCATTTGAAGTCAGGAGGAAATTTTGAATTATAAAGTTGCAGGGGCTCTTGAGGAGGGCTTTACTATCTAGGGAAGGACTAGAGGTAATTCCCTTGTTTATATTACTATTCTGTGCAGGGACATCTTCTACCTTATTGATTTAATTCCCCCCAGAAGGGTTTTTATACACATTTGGTTTTATCATACCTTGTTTTTGTATTGTTTGTATGTATGTCCTTGTATTTAGCATGACAATGACCAATGGTCACGTATTAATAAATTTGATTTGATTTGATTTGATTTGACAACAATCTTTATAGTAGCAATTTAATATAGCTTGCATTCTAGCCCCTTAGATATAGCTTATAGAGTAGTGCTTCATTTTGTAATAATTTCACCTAGCCTCCAATGTGTGCTTTCTTCTTTGGATCAAATGGAAGAAAAAATATATATACGTAACTACACGTATGGTATAATGTTTCCCTGTGTTGCCCAGAACCTCCTAAGGGATGCTGCATTTCAAAAGCACAATATCTGATATCACTGACTCAAAATCACTTGCCCCAAAGGAAACCTTTTCTACCTCAATGTACTCTGCCACCACTCTTTTCATACTAGGTGTTGAAATCAGGTGATAGTATTTTGTTGAAAGGAAAATCAAACAATGTGAACATACTGAGAAATTAGAAAAGGGGTGGAATTAAAGAAGAAATCACATTTTTTTTTGTGATTTACAAAACTGTTTTCAAACGGATGCACTGTATAATTTAAGGATTTTTTATTACACTTACGGTTCTCTTAGGAATTAAAAATTGATACTTGTACTACTTAAGAGCATATGAGTCTAAGATTGCCGATTCCTGCTTGGCTTTGGTAAACCACATTTTATGAAAACAGATTGCTTCTGAGGTATAGTACAATGGTCTCTGCTGCTGTCATAGAGAGGAAGGCATTGTGCTGCGCGGATCCAAAAGATGAAGGACAGGTAGAGTGTATTGTGCTAGGGATGTCATACAATAGGACGTGCTGTTGTTAGATTGGAGGTCATGGTGAGTCTATGGTGCGACAAAGGCTGTGGACCAATTGTCTCCAGGCACTTGAAAAGTTTGAATACCAGAGAAAAACACACTGCTTGAAGTTTGTAACTCCACTTCAAAAAATGCTGTAATTTTCTCTGGGCTCTGTCCTGAAGTGACTGAGTACTCTCTACCTGATTCAATACTAAAAAATAAGGTTTTCTGACAATTCCTTTGGGTTTCTTCGCATGAAATTTTGATACTTTTCAGTACAGTCTCTTCTGGTACTTTTGTTAATATGTGTTGTAAATAGGGGTGTGCATGTCATTTTTGTTATTACAATAATGATAACAAAAATTGTCATGTTCTATATTACAATAAAGAAAATGATAAATTAAAAATAGAAACAAAAATGATATTTTGTTTTTGAAATAAAGGGAAAACACTGAAAACTTATTTCTGGCTATAACCTTTTTGTTTATTACTCAATTCTGATGGAAATTTGAGAGGTTGTACCCCCAATGGAGGGCATTAAGTGTACCAATTTCTGAAATGATTAGATAAAGGAAACTGATTTTAGAAGTAATTGAATGTTGTGATTTTAAGAAAAGCTCTATACACATTCATGTCTACAACGTCTTTATCTTCCATCCAATTTGTATGAAACCTGTGAATATTATGTCCGTCCACAAAATAAACATTCCTGCCAATTTTCAGAAAGATTGAATAAAGGGTCCTGATGGTATAAGACATTCACTTGAGCATACTTTTCCAGCTTTAAATAGATTTAAATAACGAAAACGAAAAAAGAAAACAAAAATGACATGGCCCCCTGGTGCACACCTCTAGTTGTAAAGTGCCATGTGTGTTGGACGTGTCATACGTTCTGTAAAGTGTCAAAAAACATTGTAAAACATTGGAAATTCATTGACAGGAACACTAAAAGTACTATATGGGCCAAACATGTAATGAAAGCAAAAATGCTTGCAAATGCTCAGGGAGGTTCCCGAGATGATGAACATTTCCACTGATCCAGGGATGACTCATTCATTTTTATTCCAAACATGAACTGTCATATTGGGTGTTTTTAAAAAGACACAGGACTGCCTGCACCTGGAGCTTCTCCAGGAGTTCTCCCACTTCCAGCTAGGGCTGAAGCGACAGCAGCTGTTACCGCACTACCATTCCATTCTGAGAACTCGGCACTTAATGTGTCTTGCCACCGACTTCCCCTTGATATTTCCACAATTCCGCATTACCTGCTGCCAGCATATGCAGATGTGGCATGTCTTCAGTTTGTGAACACAAGCAGTTTTATGTCACTTTCTGCCACTGAGAGTGAGTCCCTGATGCACCAGGATGCTGAATAATAGATCACTGAAGGAATGAACTTAGAGTGACTCTGACTACCTGCTTCAGAGTCTGCTGCAGGGGCGCAGCCACCGTGACGTGGGGCGAGGGGGGGAATTTGCACCAGTGCCCTGCCCTGGGAGGCAGCCAGCAGTGATCAGGGATTGCCCCAGGCATATGCGGCATCCACGGGAGCCGGAAGCCCTGGTCCCGAGCCCCAGAGGAGTCTCTCTTGTACCACCAGCACCACCTTTTAAAACAGCTCAGTTGTAGCCCCGCAGCGCTGCTACATGGGGGGGGGGAGAGTCCCCCTCTGTCCCCTCCTTCGCAGAAAATGTTGCTGCCTTGTAAACAAAGTTCTTCTTCAAGGGGCTCCTTCCATTCTCACAAATGGGAGAGTGTACCAAGGTTAGAAAGAGGTGGTGGGGGAATTTTCTACCAAAATGACACTCCATGCAGGTTGGATCTACAGTCTGGGAGAGGGGTAGCAGGCAGGGGGCAGCCTGCTCTGGGGGGGTCCATTCATCTGGGGGAGGGTTGGTTGTTCAGTTCTGTGTCTGTTAGAAGGATGGACAGATCCTCCCTCTTCCCTTTGTGATTGCCGCATAGAGAGAATTGGGGTTGCAGAGCAGCTACAGTGAGGCAGAGAGCCATGCCAACAAAGGGGAAGAATTTGTCATTGGCACCCTAACGCACAAGAGAATTCACAGAAGAGAAGGGACTCCCTCCCCCCCCCCGCCGCCCAATTCCCTGGATCAGCATCAGGAGCCAGGCACTCGCTTGCTGCTGCTGGGGCTGGGGATCCCTGCACTCTAAGCGGGACAGAGACTGGTGCACAAGGAGGGACAACAAACAGGGCAGCACCCAGAGTTTTATTTATTTATTTATTTATTTATTTATATCCCGCCCCTCCTGCAAACAGCTCGGAGTTTTGATGGAGGGTTCTTTGTTATCCCTCCTTGTGCACTAGTTGCTGTCTCTCTCCTGCTTAGAGAATGAAAGGAGCCCCGCAAAGAAGAACTTTGTTTATAAGGCTGCAACTTCCCCCGCGCCATGGTGGCTACGCTCCTGACTGCAGTGCTATGAGAATCACAAAGCTGCCGTGCTTAAGGGAAAGGGGAAACTGTGGCAAACCTGCCACTTCCACGTGAAATCTACAGGGTGAAAATACCGAGGCAGCAACTGCGGAAAGCTGCGAGTGCAAGGCACGAAAAACACTCCCTTCCTAACTGTGCTGCTTGGTGTGGAAGAGCACTTTTCGCCAGTAAATGCCGCCATAGCAGTACGACATTTCAGCCCTACTCCCAGTCCTGCCTGGGTATTCTTCAAACAGACCAAGCGGTTTCCTGGGCTGCGGGCTGCCTGCACAGCACCCCCCAACTATAGAGTTATGGGCAATTGCGTAGGTCTGTGCATGAGATCGACAGTTGCTCCACTTCAGGCCGTTGCCCCAGGTTTGTCCAGCCTACTCCCTCACCAACACTCCAGGATGTTCTGGAGCTCCCCCAGAGTCGCTGCCCCAGAGCAGGTACTGACTGCTCCACCACCATATCTGGTGGGGCCACCTTCAGATGGGATGCCACCAGAGAGGCATTCCATCCATCTGAAAACACCCATTGTTGCTAGTAGGGTTACTTATGTCTTTAATTGGATCTCAGAAAAGCGAGAAATCTTATCAAAATCCCATTTCTCGGTTCATCTCTGACAAATTGAGAACTAGGACTGTTTTGTCGAGTTCCTGGTGAGTGATTTATTTATTTATTCATTTATTTATTTAGTTAAATAAAAATAACTAGGCATGTGCAAAATGGCCACCACTCTTAACCAAAATGGTTAAGGGCAGCAACACTTTGAACATGTGCAAAAAAGTCAGGTGGCCATTTTGAGCATGTGTGATACACTGCCCTTAACCAAAATGGCAGCAACTCTATTGCCGCCATTTTGGTTAAGGGCAGTGGCCATTTTGTGTATGCACAAAACAGTCGGGTGGTTGTTTTACAAATGTGCAATGATTTATTTATTTTTTTAATTATTCTCATCCAAGAACTCTATCCAAGACTGAGATTTCACAAGATCTAAGTCCCAGTTCTCCAGATAGCGAGTTGTCTCATAGGATTTCCCCCCCTCTCATTCAGCCCTACTTCATAAGGGCTTTGCGCAATCAAGCTATTTAATTAAAAAAAACAAAACACAATCCCAATTTTAAGTTGTAGGTTATGCTATGTAACCACATAGGTTAAGTTCTTGCTTTAGTACTTCATTCAGACGGATTAATTTTCTTTGATAACAGAGAAGGTTCCATGCTGCTGTTTAAATCTAATTTTGTGGTTTTACTTGCTGCACTTGCATCTGAATAGACAGCTGCTGCTTTAGCAAGACATGCTGCTATTGCACACATGCATGAATCAATCATCTGAACTCTCAGAGGCTCCACTCCTCAAAGTACTGCCCTGGCACAAGCCTAGGGTGGCCATACCTTCCTTTTAAAAGAGGACGCTTATGAAAAACACTTGGTGCCAGGCTGCACTAGAACCACTGCAGCCCTACAATATGTATTTTTCATAAGCATCCTATTTTAAAGAGGAGGTATGGCCACCCTACACAAGCTTGACCAAAATGAATGGGACTTGTGCTGGTACGACACTTTGAGGATCAACAACTAAGGGTGAAAACAAAGAAGATGGGAGAGCTGGATTCCCTGGTCAGCCTGGGGAGGGTAACTGCAGTTGCCACACTTTGGGCCAGTGGAGAGGGCATTTCAAATTAGCAGCTCCCCCCCTCGAAACCAGGAGGGGCTGTCATCACAAGTCCTCCCACACCGTGGGCTGACCAAGGAGTCATCCACATGTGGCAGAAGTCCTGGTCCCCTTCTGCACAGCTGAATTGGGCCCACAGGAGAAGTTGCTGCCAAACAGCTAATGAAGGGGTTGGAGAAGTGTGCTCAACCTGGCCACTAAACAGCTGATAGGAGGCCCCAGAGGAGCATGTTCACCCAGACCACCAAACAGCTGATTGAGGAGACTGGAGGAGTGATCCTCCAGGCCCAGGTGACCGCATTCCTCTGGTCTGACCTAGGGCTGCACCAAATATGTGATATGAGTACTCGTGAAGATTTCCAAGGTTCCTGGAACGGGTTCTTGATCGGGACTTGGAACTTTCCCCAATTATCCAGAACTCTGAACCTTGAAAATTCTTGGAAGTTCAGATCTCGGAATGGCCCAGCAGCAGTGCACCCACTTTAAAATAATTATGCCATCCCAGCAGACATAACACCCACAAGACACCAGAAATGCACCCACCTCCCCCCAAAAGCCCCCATTGTGCCCATCTATACAAAGCAAGCACCTTTCCCGCAGACACCCCATAAATTAACCAGAAAGAAACCTGTGCCCCAGTTAGTCAAATATTGGCAAAGTTGAACCCACAGCCAAAAGTACAGTGGTCCCAAAAGCAAGGTAGCAAAAGTGGTGCTGGGCTGGCTATTGTGAGCCTCCATGGGAAAGAGCCTCCCAGCAGAACGACTGTGAGTGAGGCTGCTGCACATGAGAAATAATCCTTCCCTTGTGGGGGCAGCTGGACTGTGAAGGTGCCTTTTTGGTTTTCATTAATTTTGATTTTTGTTGTTGATCCTGGCTGGATGTTCCCGGAGCCACCCAAGCGCAGCATAACGAATGCACTTCCAGGTCAGAGACCCTTAAAAGGAAGCTGAGGCATGCGGCAGCACTGTAGGCTCATGCCATGGGGCGGCGCGCCTAAAGGTCATGTTTGGGCTATTTTTGCCCATAGGTTTTAAGTAAAAACATTCAATTTGTCTGCTGGTGTTTTTTCCCCCTCAGGAGCCAAGGTGTTGCCACCACAAGCTCTGTTAAGAGCAAGACATGTGTTTCTGTTCTGGGTGTTTTTTTTTCTCCTCAGGAGCCAAGGTGTTACCACCACAAGCTCTGTTAAGAGCTAGACTTGTGTTTCTGTCCTGGGGCTTTTTTCCCCCTCAGGAGCTAAGTTGCTGCCACCACAAGCTCTCTTAAGAGCAAGACTTGGGTTCTGTCTTGGGGCTTTGCTCCCCTAAGGACTGCTGAAGCTGTAAGCCCTTTTTTTTTCTTTTTGGGAATGGGGGGTAGGAGCCTGGTTTGCTCACCTACTGCCCATTTATCAGGCTAGAGCAATTTGTGCTTTGGGGTAGGAATCTGGTTTGCTCACCCAGTGCCCCATTTGCCAGGCTAGAGCTACTGTAGCTTGCTCTGATGAGAAGCTGCTTGCTCAATTATCTAGCAGAGGAATAAAAGAACTGTTCATGTATTGTGGGTGTGGGACAACCACCAGAAGAAGCCATGCGTGCAAAAAGGAAAAGAAGTATTACCACGGGAACTTTCTCTTCACCTCCCCTGAAGCAAAGAAAGGTCGATGATTATTGGCACAAGTATGGTCAACAGGTTACATTAGGTGTTCCACATGGGACCTCTGTGCCTCTTTTTAATTCTTATTCTGTTTGAGGCATTGAAAAATCTGAACTGTCTGAATGAGGTAATAATGGCAATGTTGTCCCTAAACCTGCCTAAAGTGAACAATCTACTCTGTCTGAATTTAAGCTGTATTGCTCTTTAGAAATAGTAATAAGGAGGTCATGCCTTCAGGGACTACAGACATCCCTCCAGAAAATTGTGAGGAGGGCTCTCTGGGAAAACAAGAGTAAGCGCTAGAGGAAGGAGCGGAACAACAATTTACAACCCCTGGGACTTTGTTGGCTGAACATGTTTCCTTAATGTCCCAAACTGTTAGATACTTGTCTATGCAGCTGAATCTCCTTAGCTTGAAGCTGGATGATGTAGTAGATTCAATATCGACTGATCGTCAGGCTATGAGCTCACCTATAAAGCTCTTCACAACCTCGCTCCCCCCAACCTCTCTCTGCTAATTTCCCTCCATACTCCACTCCATGAACTCCGCTTCTCCTCTGTCCCCTCTCTTGCCCTCCCACACCTCCCCTGCTCCCCTAACCACCTTCGTCCCTTCTCCCTAGCTGCCCCCCACTCCTGGAACTCACTCCCTGCCCACATCCACCTCACCCCCTCCCTTCGTACCTTCGAATCCTCCTCAAGACCCACCTCTTCTGCTCTGCCCTCCCCGACGTCTTGCTCCCTATGCCTAACTCCTGCTGATACCCTCCATCCAGTACAATATGTTACCTAAGGTCTATGTACTCATATCCTCACTACATGGACCAACCAGCCATTATTCTTGATGTAACAAAGCCAAGCGCATGCACCTGGGATCTCGTATCATCATGAATGCTACACTCCTTGTCTCTCCCTCTGCCCCCCCCTCCCCTGTCTCTCAGATTATAAGCCCTAGGGGAGGGACCGTGTCTATTCAATTACTTTGTAAAGCACCAGGTACATTGCTATTGCTATATAAATGCTTGCTAATAATAATAATAATAATAATAAATAATATGAGGAGACAGCAGCAACTAATGCAATCTGGTAGGCTGATAAATGCTGCCGATAATCAGGTACCAGTTGGTACATTGAGCCCTAGCTGAGATACTCGGGGTGGGATTCTGCAATCTGAAGAGTACTATTGTGCTGACCATTCTGCTGAACTTACTAATACAAAACCCTCTCCTTTTTTGCTGCTTACAGATAAGCTGGCTTTTACAGTGTTCCCACTACCAAATGGAGGTTTTCCTTATTAGAGTATCTCATTGGATGTGGCTGAACATCTTTGAGTGCTATTAAAGTTTCCTATCACGAGTAAAGATATTAGGTCAATCAATTACCTGTGGACTACTAAAAGAAGAAGAGGGTTTATAGTCCATTTGAGAACATCACAACTGGTATTTGATATCCTGGAGAGGAAGATGAAGTTGGCAGGTAGAGGAGTACATCTCGCCAGGATTTTTATTAAAAGGAATAGTTCTCTAGCTATGAGAAGGTGGAATCACGGCTTCCCTTTGACTCATAATGATAAGTCCCAGATGGGAAATATAAACACAAATAGCATGAAAATATCCAGGGAAATAGCTCATAGAAGGACCCCTGATATAGATCAGGAGGAATTATCCAGGGAAACTATTCCAAATGACCCCTTGGAAATGGAGATACAAAGGGGAGATACAGGAGATGTATCTAAGAAGTTACTGTTGGAAGAACAGATTGCTCTCGTGGCATATAATAAGTTGCCCTTGGAGGGAAAGAATAGGATTCTGAATAGGATAAGTAATATATATGATAAGTTGACAGCTATTAAAGATGGGTCGTGTGCTGTCCCTATAACACCCCAGGTGTTGGAAAACTCAATGGGTACCCAACCAGACTTAGATAGGCAAAGGGATGAGTTGGTAGAAGAAGGCAATAATATCAGGCAAGGAGATCCTATCCAAGGGATAGAGTTATGAGGCAGTGCTTTACAGCTGAGTTTACCGTTGCTACTTGGAATGATGAGCTAGAGATAGGGGCTACTGGACTTCAGAGGGTGGAAGAACATGTGTTGCGGTCCCCCGTTGTTCAGTTAGGGGTCCCTAAGGGATCAGTATCTGCGGGAGGGGAGAGGTCTGAGAGAGCCCTGTCTGTACACCCTATAAGAAATAGTAGTCAAGTGGAGGATGTAGTAAATATAGTATATAAAACGGAGGATGTGGATGTGAGAATTTTTGATCTAGCTGAAAAGGGAAAACCTGGAAATCTCACTCCCTTACCTTAAATGAATGTGGGGGAGTTTGAGACAGTCTTAATGGCCCCTGGTCAGGCTGATCTATTGCAGCTAGATGATTTTATGCCACAGGGTTGACATCTACCCCAAAGGGACACTGTGAGGTGTGTTAGGCTACTTTCATGGAACATTGCAGGACTTCTAGAGAAGCTGGGGGATTCTGACTTTATTTCTTTTCTACAGAAGTATGATGTACTCTTTATTCAAGAAACTTGGTCCAGGGTGCCAGTGTTTAGAAATGGTTATTTTTGTTTTAATTTACTAAGAATTTTAATTTACTAAGAAATTCCCCCTCATACATGGGACGTCCCCAGGAAGGGCTGCTTTTATTAGTTGCCCTAAGTTTGAATATCTCATCTCTTGAGGCTGAAACTTATAAAGACATTGCTCTGGCCATTAGTATTGTTCCTCAGAAGACTCCACCCTGGTTGTTGTTGAACATATGTATGCACCCCCCCACCCCCCCATGGGAGTGAATACAGGAGATGATTGGATAGGACTTGTTATCTTCATCAGAAACCTTGCAAGCGATTACCCTTTGGATAGATTGCTTTTGGTGGGGGATTTTAATGCCCACATAGGGGGATTGGATTGGGAGAAAGAGGAGTTTGCTCTAATTAATGACATTTGGGGAGTGCCCACGCCTAGGTTTCAGGACCTGTCACTGTATGACTATGGTAAAAATTTAGTTGATTTGTTGCAACAATTTAATCTCAGGGTGGTTAATAATAGCTTTGATTTGCCATTGTTAACTGAAATGACATCATTCAATTAGAGAATTCTGTACTATAGCTTTTTTCATCATTGAAGCCTGGAATTGGTATTATGTTCAAGATGTAGATGTAGGTAAACAGACTAGAGAGTGATTATTCCCCCTTGCTTCTTGTATTACAGCAGGTCTTGGCAGTAGTGGATATTTAAGTCAGATCTAGTGACCTGGCTGGGCCCTCTCTCATGCTTTTGAATAAATGTTTGAGATGGGATGATTCTATTGCTGGTACTGCAGCCTGCCATAGAGAAAGCCCCTGCTAAGCGCCTTGTGCGCTGCAGGGGTTAATTTGTGCCCGCCCCATCAGGGGAATCAGGCACGGGCTGTTGCTGGGCAGGCTTGGACCTGGCCAGGGCGGGAAAAGCAACTGAAGCAGCCGCGTTTTCGGCCTCTCTTCTAATCACGGCCTTGTGGTTCCTGGATCGGGGGCAGTGGGGTGGAGAGCGGCGGGGAGCGGCGGCGCTAAAGCGGCAGCAAATAAAGGCTAGAGTGATTGGGGAGCGGCGTTTTCAATTGTGTGGGGGGGAGGAACCAGGATATAAGCAGGCCAACGGGGGACCTCCGTGGTCTGGAATTCGGGGCTTCATCGTTGGGGAAAGCCCCCCCCACTTCCCATTGTAGTTACTGCATCTTAAGGGTGGACTGTGAAACAAAGGGGGGTGTTGAATCCCCTCTTAAATTGTTTAGGTGCGCTTCGGGAGTGTGGGCCCTGCCGGTTTGGTGGTTTTGGGCCTTGTCTGTGCTTCTGGTCTGGAGCTTGGGCCTTAGGTGCTAGGGCAAATACAACTCCTCGCCCATTTACATTGGTACAGCAGGACATCATGGGCCGGAGTAAGAAAGGCCAGGGGGCTGGCACAACAGGGGGAAAAAAGAGGAAGACTGGTCAGGCTGCTGATGGAACAGGGGGGTCAAGGGTGGAGGCTGCCCCCCCCGTGCCCCCTCTCCTTCGAGGCTTCTGGGGGAAGGGATGAGGCAATTGGATGGGGCCCTGAAAGGGGGTGCGGGGACCAGCAGGGGTGAGGG
>QEPC01012478.1:856684-875727 GCA_003113815.1 Sphenodon punctatus | reverse complement strand
AAAACGGGGATTGGACTGGTATCTCCAATCCAAGTGGTCATACATTATGGTACTGAACGCGGGGAGTGAGGGGCATTAGGGACGGAGGTGATATCAGAAGGTTGGATTTAATGCCCAATCACTCTCCTTATAGTCTCACCCAGGGTGATCAATTCGGCTTTACTATTCAATTCTTGATTGGCTATTGAGGTAATTATATATATATTAATTATATATATATTAATTGGAAATCAATTTGGCAGCAGAGCTATCCACTGTTCTCACGAATTGATTTGATTGGTTTATTAATTGGTTCTTGTTTATCAACAGGTTTCCGGTTATGCTGGTTGTTTTTAATAAACGGTTGTGGCCAGTTTTACCCAAGCTCTCTGTGTCTGTGCCTTATTTCCTGTGCGGGGGCAAATTACAGACTGAGGAGCTATGTGGCATGAGATCTAGCATCCTGAGCACTGATAGCTCTGAGGTGGTTCTGAGTCAAGTACAATAAATAATTGGTGCTTTGCGTCCTGTATTTCATAAAAAGACAAAGATGCATCAACAGAACATCCCTGTTAAAAGCAATTCCTGGTTTGATGAAGAATGCAGTGAAATGAAAAGCAGGTTGAATGAGTTAATCAGATTGAAGGAAACTTGAAGGGTGGTATTACTGAGTTAAGGAGTAGCTATAAGAAATTAATTAGCCTAAAGAAAAAGGCTTTTATAGAGGCACAATGGAATGAGCTTCAGTTGTCAATAGCTACAGGAATAAGGGGCATTTTTTGGCAATTGGTGGCCAGGGGCATGAGAGGATATGTTCCAAGAAGTGATATAAATATAGATAAGGATACATGGGTAGCCTATTCCTCAAGTAAGTCTCTGACAATGAGTGGCATTCATCGGCCCTCAGATATGGTCAAGGAACTGTATCTTGCTACGGTTAAATCTGCTTACTTGCTGACAGAGCAAGAGGTAGAATGGATAATCATACAACAGAAGAGAAATAAAGCTCCTGGGTTGGATGGTCTTCTAGCAGAACTATTTCAGGAGAATACTGCATGGTGGGCCCTGGTATTGATGGCTAGTATAACTATAATTTCAAAAGTTTGTATTCCAGATTCATGGAAAGGGAATCTTGTGATCCCAATTTATAAAAAGGGCCCACGGGATCATCCGGGTTCCTACAGGCCCATAGCACTTGTTAATATTGTAGCAAACATTTTTGCTAGGCATCTTCTAAAATTGCTCGCGAACTGGGTATAAGAGAAAGGGGATCCTGAATGAGGAACAAGCAGGCTTCAGGACAGGATTATGCCACTGTGGATAACCTTTACATGTTGCAGTATCTAGTTCACAAGTATAACATGGTCCTGAAATTGCCTTTATACTCTGCATTCCTCGATTTATCATCCACATTGGATACCATTAATAGGAAGAAACTGTGCATTAAATTGTATCATATAGGCATTGACCCATATCTACTTACATTATTGGTCTTATACTTCCAAGACATGTGGGCCTGTGTTAGAGTGGGGACCTTGGAGGAGGTGATTGCAAGGTTTTGTACAAATAGGGATGTCCGTCAGGGTTGCTTGTTAGCACCAATCCTTTTTAACATTTACATTAATGAGATTATTGTTGTCTTCCAGAACGTATATTATCATCCACCTAAGATTCTTGCAACTCATGTTAATATGTTGTTTTATGCAGATGATGCTATTCTTCTGTCTAGGACTCCAATTGGCTTACAACATTGAGCCATGAGTTATTTTTCTATACTGTGTTCTATAAATGATTTTAAAATTAATTACGTTAAAATCGAAAATAATGAAGAGGGGTCTCCGAGCGAGGGACCTCTCATGACATATAGAGGAGCATAAGATTGAGGTAGAGCCAGCATTTTTGTATTTGGAGGTACTGTTTTCTGCCAGTGGTGCCTGGAACTTGCAAATTGCCAAAGTTAAAACCAAAGCAATACAGGCCCCATTAGACGATTCCATGAAGCTTGTGGTGGTTGTTCAATACCAGCAGTTCTAAAGGTTTTTAAGGCCAAGGTCATCCCTCTGATTACCTATGGGGCTGATGTGTGGGGATATGCAGCCGATAGCAACTTGGAAATATCAGAGAATATGTTCTGTAGGTCTCTGCTTGGACTGCATTTTTTTAAGTCAGGAATTTTCACTAGAAACTCTCCTTTGAGTTCAGAAGAAATTAATGAGATATTGGTTTAAGATCCTATCATTTAGTCCATTATACTTACCTAAAATGTGCAACATTGAAGACATGATTAGGACTACCTCTCTACGCACCCCATGGTTGAAATTTTTGATTCATATATTGAATACTGCTGGTTTTGAATATTATGTTTGATCAGATAATAGGCTTTTTACTATGGCTGATAAAAGTTTGTTTTTTCAGCGCCTTTATGACATATCTAGGCATAATGATTTTTCTGCCATTCAGGTAAGCAGTTTTGCCCCGATGTATGTTCATTGGAGCTGAGATGGCATGGCAGAATACCTGAAGTTAAATATAAAGCCAACTCAGCACATTCAGATGGCCAGGTTGCTTTTAGAGCAATCATCAACAGCTATGACGATGGGGCGACAACTGGGTATTCCAGCTAAAACAAGAGTCTGCCCATGTGACCTTGGTATGGTGGAGGATTCTATTCATTGCCCCTTATAATATCTCTTTTTTGTGGAATGGAGAAAAGTGTTACTCCTTCCTGTTCTTTTACGCATAAAATATATGTCAAAGAAGGAGAAGTTAATATGGCTCCATCAAGAAACCGATATACACCTGTTAAGCGCCCCTGTGCACTGCAGGGGGCCTTTGTCCCCGCTTCACTCAGGGGAGAAGGCACAGTGGGGGGGGGGGGGAGTCTTTTCCGCTGGTTGGGGAGTGGTCAGGCTGGCAGCAGCTTGCAAACTGCATCCCTCTGGATATGCAGTTTGCATTGGGTAGTCTCAGCACCATTGCGCTGCATCAATTGGCCGGTTTGAGGTCATGTGATAGTGGAGCGTGCTGTGCAGCTCTCATTAGGCTGGCAGCATGTGGACAAACAGGACATGTGCAGCTGGGCACAGCAAAGGGGGATGATCCAGGCCTTGGGAGCTTCTCTCTACCTCCTCCCCCTCCTGTGAATTTTGTGAGGCTACTGTGGCGGTGGCAGAGGGGCTTGAGGACATGTTGGCAGACTGAAGAGTGGCAGCAAAAGCTAAGTTCTCAGGCAGCATTAAGGAAAGGGGGGTGGACTAGCTAAAACGTGCATTTCCCAGACTTGGGATATGAGGTTGGGGGGTTAGTATGGACAGGAGAAAAGGGCCCGGGGGGCAGAAACCCATGAGCGGGGGCCAAAAGGATGCTTGCAGAGGAATGGGGGGGCAGACGGAGGACTGCATACTTTCCACCCCTGAGACAGTTGGGGGGTTCAGGGTGCTAATAATGGCCTGATGGATGTGGGGCCTGGCTTCCTTGATGGGAAGAGGGTGCCTGAGCTGGCATTCCAGACAGTTAGTGAAGATGGTCCTAGGCAGCATGCTGCTGTTGCTGGGCAGTTTTGTGATGCGGCCCCCTCTGGTGGGGCTACAGGGGTAATGCAGGTAGAAATGGGAGAGCAGGCTTGGCAGCACGCTGCTGTTGCTGGGTAGTTTTGGGACACAGCCTCCTTTGGTGGGGCTGCAAGGGCAACACAGACTGTAATGGCGAGGCAGGGTCCAGGTGGGCAAAGGGATTGCACTATTGCAGTCCCTTGCAGACAGGATGGATGCGTGGGATGGGGTCATGGGCAGACTGGCTGCAGTTGGCACGAGGAGGGCAGAGCGAGGGCCCGATCAGTGTACAACTGGGGCTGGCAGTTTGAATGATTCTGCCCTTGTTTTACCTCAGCCTAGTGAGCATGGTGTCCTGATACCTGTGGCAGCTGGTGCAGGAACCGGTGAAAATAACCCGGTGGTGTCGCAGCTTGCGCAGAAGGTGGACCGGATAGAACAACAGATTGCCAGGATTGTGGTGTTCATTGAGGCTGGAGGCTGGCCTGCGGCAGGGAGTATGCCTCCTGTCGTAATGGCGCAGGTTTCACCAGCGCAGATGGCCCCAATAGTGGGGGACGGTGAGTATCTGGGTGGAGGTAGACGGGTAAATGATGGGTCCAGAGGGTCACAGCTGTGTGAGAGTAGCTGCGGGGTGTGGGCACTGACTGCTTCGAGCCAGCCGTCGTTCTCACAGGCTGGGAAGAGTACGGTAATGACTGTTGGGTTGCCGACACAGCTGCAAAGGGGTGGAGTTGCGACAACGGGGCAAGCTAGACAGGGTCAACTGCATGTGCAGCAGGATTCAAACTGCTTGGTCTGGGTAGACAATGTGTGGCACCCACAGGCGGGGGCTGCAGCTGTGAGTCAGTCTGGGAATGTGGGTAATGGACAGAGTCAGGTAGCACCAGGGAGCGGTGCTCAGGTTCAGCCCACTGGGGGGCCATCAAACAATCTGGAGGATGCAGGGATGGTGGCACAGTCAGGGAGCGAGGTCCCTCCCCTGAGAGGTGGTTACGCCAGGGTTTCTGCACCCATTGGGGCGCACTTGATGCAAGCCACATGAGAAAAAATCTGCAAGGGGGAGTACATTGATTTATTTGCCCTGCTCTTTTGTGACCCTATCCCTGATCCTAATGCAAGGCAGGAACCTAGGGAGTATGAAAAGGCAAAGCAAAGGAAGGTTGATAGGAATTGGCCAACTGGGAGTCGGCGTTTAGCATTTACGCTGGGGTAATCATGCATGCATTCCCCAAGAGGGCGATAGCCCTATGGAAGTATTTAGATATTGTGAGGAGGGGCTATTTGACGAAGAAGGGTTGCGGGTCGCTCAGATACGATGAGACCTTCAGGCAAAATGCAGCCATTGTGCAGGATGTGTGATGGGATGTGAAAGTCCACAATTTGTGCCTTGAATGCATCCAAGAGAAGGATGTGACTAGGGCTGATAGTGGCCATGTTATTGTAAAGGGGGCTGGGCAACCAACTGATAATTTTCGGGGCGAGCCTAGCAAGAAAGGTAGCCAGTCGCTGGCATGCTGCGATTTTAATGATGGGTCCCATTGTTTTCATGCCAACTGTAGGTTCAAACATGTCTGCTTGCAGTGCGGCAGACCTCATTCCATTGCCAACTGCCAGAGACGGAAGGGCGGTGGTCAAAGGGCCAAGCGCCCCTTCCCAAATGGAGGAGGCCAAGGTGTGGGTGCAGGACAGCAGGTTATTAGTAAGAGCACCAACCCCAGTTAGATGGTGGGTCCTCGGGGAATTGTTAAGGGGTTACCCACAGGTACAGGACGCAAGTTACATTGTTGAAGGTTTTCGTGTTGGTATTGAGATTCCTTTTGAAGGGGAGCGGTGAGCATGTTTGCCTGCAATTTGAAATCGGTTACTGGTTTGGAGGATATTGTTGAAAGAAAGTTGATGAAAGAGGTTTTAGAGGGACGGGTTTTGGGCCCCTTCACAGTTTTAACTATGGACAATTTGAGAGTTTCTCCACTTGGTATTGTACCCAAGAAGACCCCAGGGGAATACAGATTGATACATCATCTGTCATATCCCTGAGGGTATTCAGTGAATGATGCAATTCTGAGGGACATCTGCACAGTGCACTATGCATCGTTTGATGTTGCGGTGGAATTGGTACAGGATTGCGGTAGGGATGCCCTCATGGCAAAGAGTGATATCAAGTTGGCATTTCGCATTTTGCCTGTTCACCCTAAGGACTTTGACCTTTTGGGGTTTGCTTTCAAGGGTCAATTCTATTATGACAAGGCTATGCCCATGGGATGCAGCACATGAGATGGAACTTTTGAAAAATTCAGCACCGCACTAGAGTGGATAGTCAAACAAAGGGCGGGACTGGGTCATGTGACCCATTATCTTGACGATTATTTATTGGAAAGGTGGGATCATGGGAGTGCATCGACTTGTTGGGTGTATTCCCTGAAGTCCCTTTGGCTGAGGAGAAGACTGAGGGCCCTGCTCTGGTGCTAACCTACCTGGGCGTAGAGCTGGACTCGGTCAGGGAATTGTCGCGATTACCCCAAGCTAAGATTCAGGATTTTCGGGTTGAGATAAGGGCATGCATGATGGCTGGTAAGGTTATGTTGAGGTTTTTGCAATACCTTCTGGGTAAGCTGAATTTTGCTTGCTGGGTTATTGCCCCGGGTCAGGCTTTCCTCTCTCGATTATACACCAGGACGGCCAGGGTCTTGCTTCCCCATCACCACATCAGAGTACCTGGGAGTGTGGTTGGAATTCTTGAGGACGCACAATGGGGTTAGCCTATGACGTGACCTGTATCTGTTGGAAGCGGAGTTGCAGGTGCACTCTGATGCGGCTGGGGTGGTGGGCTTGGGGATTTATTTCCAGGGTACCTGGTGTTCAGAGAGTTGGCCGGATCAGTGACATGCATCAGGTATTTTAAGAAACCTAACCTTTTTGGAGTTGTTTCCAATTGTAGTTGCAGTGTATGTTTGGGTTGACAGTTTTATGGACAGGAAAGTTATGCTTTGGTGCAATAACATAGACGTGGTGCAGGTGGTTAATTCTTTATCCTCGAGCTCAGAGAGGGTGATGCGGCTGGTGAGGGTCTTTGTACTGTGCTGTTTGAAGTTTAGTATTCTGTTTTGTATCAGGCACATCCTGGGAGTGAAGAACAAGATAGCTGATGCCCTCTCTCATTTGCAGATGCGGCGTTTTTGGTAGCTTGCTCCCCAGGCGGGGAAGGAACAGGACTTCGTGCCCAGGGAGTTATGGAGCCTTGGAAGTTAGAGCTGATGGACACAGTAAAGGGTTCTGTGTCTCTGGCGACATGGCTCATATATGAGAGGGCAATCAAGGAATTCTGTGTGTTCACTCATGGTAAGGGATGGCCTGTGATATTTCTGGTGCCTATACAGCAGCGGGTTCAGTTCGGTTTGGAATTGTGCAAGAGAGGTTTGGCGGCCGGCACGATAGCTGCAAAGTGGTCGGCGTTGGCCTTTGTGTCAAAGATGTTTGGGGTACAGGAGTCGGAGAGGATGCCGGTGTTGAAGATGATGATTGTCTCTTGGCGGAGGCAGGGCTGGATGCGGACTGACAGCAGGGTTCCTTTGTCTCCAAAGGTCCTGGCGGATATTGTTGGGAAACCTGGTGAGGTCTGTGTTGATGCTGGGGAAGTTTGTGTGTTTATGGCGGCATTTGTTTTAGCCTTTTTTGCAGCACTAAGGGTTAGTGAATTGGTGGTGCAGGCCAGCTCTGACCGCTTTAGGCGAGAATTGCAGCTCAGCGTTATGACCAATGGGGAGTAGGTATGGAGGTATGCATCAGGCTTTCCAAGACTGATCAGTTAGACAGGGGCTCGAGGGTTGCTCTGGCTAGGTCCGTCAAGCCTCTCATTTGTCCCATGGCATGTATGGAGGAGTATTTGAGGGTCAGATCTGGCATGCCTGGATCATTGTTCGTGCACCAGTCGGGGCAGCCGTTAACTCATTATCAATTTGTGGCAGTTTTTCGGCGTTGTTTGTGTTTGCTGGGGCTATTTGGGGTGGTTTTTAGATCCCATTCATTTCGGATTGGGGCAGCATCTTCTGCTGCTACGGCTGGTTTTATGATGGAGAAATTAAAAGGGTTGGGCACTGGTGTTCTGGGGTTTTTAGAACTTATGTGTGCCCGTTCCGGTGCTATAGGTAGATAAAGGGCTGTTGAGTGACCATTTTTTCTTTTTCCTTTGTTCCTTTCAGGAGGCCAGCTGAATTATTGGAAAAAGATAATTTGGATTTTGGGCCACAGTTTCATTTGTTGGGCTAAAAAAAGGGTTCAGGCAACTAGTTGGGGAACACAGCTCGGTTTGGCTGATAAAGTGGTTGTGGTTTGGAAGGACTGGAGGGGTATGCTGTGGCCCCAGTTGATGCCAGTGGTCATGGGGTGGTTAGAAAGGTCTCCACCTGATCTGATTTTGATCCATTTGGGTGAGAATGATTTCACCAGGGGATCCGGTTTGGATCTTTCAATTATGATTAGGCAGGATTGGGTCAGATTATGGGAGCTTTTTCCTCAGGCCACTCTGGTGTTCACTGAAATGTTGCAGAGAATCAGGTGGCCTGGGACTGTTAACCCAAGAGCAGTGGATAGAGTCAGAAAAAAGGTTAATGTAAAAATTAGGAAGTGGATAGGGTCACAGGGGGGGGGGGGGTAATCACTCTGAAATTCGATGGACCAAATCTGAATTATATTGGCAGGATGGGGTTCACCTATCCAAGATTGCTTTGGATTTGTATATTGGTAATATAAAGACCATGCTTAAAACATTAACTTAGGCAGTTGTTTGGATGTTAAGTAAATAAATAGCTAGATTGGGGGGTGTTCAAGCAAGTGAAGCTGCTGAACTTGTGGTGATTTTCAGTACCATACAGTAAATTGGTAAGGGCTTTATAGCCTGGGTACAGTGGAGGATGATCAGGATCATCCGGCATGGCAGAGCCTGGGAAGGAAATTAGGGGATGGACACCCCAGATGATCCCAGGAAGAAAGGGGAGATGTTGTGGGTATATGGGGAGGATCCAAGAGGCCTAGAAATATGCATCAGCAACATCTGTACTTCACGGAAATGGATCAATGCAGTCCATGGGAAGGGGATTGAACTGGCATCTCCAATCCAAAAGTTGGGAACTCTATGGTACTGAAAGCGAGGATTGAAGAAAAATTTGGATTGGATAATGATTTGATTTGGCACTCCCCTTGTTATTCAATCACCTTAATTGGGAACAATTTAATTGGCATTTAATTGGCATGGTAATAAAACAAATGAGATTAATTGGCTAATACTGGTTTTATTTCTCAAGGCAAAGGTTTAAAGAATTCAATTCAGACTAATTGGGCTTTGATCTCATCCACCTCTCTTTAAGGTATTAGAGTGGATACGTTTGGTTAATTGGTTTTGTTTTTCTTAACAGGTTAATTAAGATTGGATTCAATAAATACAGCTGCGGCCAGCTTTTACCCAATATTCTTCGTGTCTGTGTCCTTATTCCTAGTGCGGGGACAAACTAAGTGATTTCCAGACTGGCAGCATTTGCAGGATGGGTGGCGGCAATTAGAATCAAGCACCCCATATTAAATATTAGTAAATGAATGTGAAGATTTAGGGGCAAAGCATTTGGCACATGTCAGCCCCGTGAGGGTCTAGGGGCTAAGTATTTGCCATTTACTAACTTGGTGAAGGGGTTATTTGCCACCCTGGGATTTAGTACTGGCCTTATGTTACCCTGTGAAGGGCAAGGCATTTATCATCCAGGAACCAAGTATTAGCTGTATGTAAATCCATAATAGGGTGAGGCATCTCCCTCTCAGGGACCAAGCATTTGCCTCATGCAAGCACTGTGAAGGGTGTGTTATTTACCCAACAGAGATTAAGAATTAGCCGCATGTAAACCCTGAGAAGGGTAGGCATTTAATATTTAAGGCTGAGCACGGGTTGCGTGAAAATCCCATATAGTTTACCATCCAGGGGTCAAGCACTTGCCATGTGTTAGCCCCAAGGGCAAGGCAGTATTTCTATGATTTGGGCATCGGTTAAAATGTACTGTGTTTTGTTTTTAGCTTGGCTTTTGCATTATGTACGTTGTATGGTGAAAGTTGAACCAATAAATATTTACTTTACTTAAAAGTGAAACAGTCACAAACCCCCAAAGTGTGCCAGCAGTACCAGCCGGATTTCCCCCCGCTTTAAAATAATTATGCCAGCCCAGCAGGCATAACATCCACAAGAAAGCAGAAATCCACCCCTCCCCCAAAAGCTTCTATTGTGCCCACTTACGCAAGGCAAGCCCCCTCCCAACACACCATAAATTAATAAGAAAGAAAGTATCCCCCTCCCCCCCCGGTGCCCCAGCTCAGTGGTCACATCTTGGCAAAGTTGAACCTACAGTGCCCACAAAAACCACAGCAAAAGTGATCCCTCTCTGGCTTGCCAACAAGCAGTGCAAGCAGCACCCACTTTAAAATACATTAAAGTATGTTGACACTAACAACCACCAGCATTGTCCATATGGACAGCCCAGGTCAGGGGAAGTGGAGCAGGTCAGATCTCTCTAGCCTTCATGGTTCCAAGCAGTGCAGGCAACAGTGGCATCCACTTATTTTGTTTATAAAGGCATGGCATTGGTGTGGCACTGGCAACCCCCAGCATTGCCCCTATAACTGGCCAAGGCCAGGGGAAGTGGAGCAAGGCAGACCCCTCTGGCCTCCATGGTGCCAAGCAGCGCAAGCAGCAGGCAACAGTGTGGCACCCCCTTATGGCACGGTGGCTAAGTAACCTCCAGCATTTCCCCTAAGGACAGACATCCTCCCCCACCCCCAACCCCACCCAAATTCCTTACAGATCAGCAGTGTAGCACACAGTCAAATTTACGAAGAAAATGGAAAATGGTCCTAAGGCCACTTTTATTTTGCCCCTACTAGCCAATCAAAACCTGTCCTGGGGCTTGTCCATCACTCATCTGTCCCCTCCCATACCCCTCTGCCTACAAAATATGGCACTAAGCTTCATTTCCTTGCTCAGAGAAGCTAGGGTCAACTGTCTGGGTCACTACGGCCATGCAGTCAATTGTGGCTACATCACTCAGTCGAGGTTTCCAAAGTGTTCCGATGTTTTCCTGGTACCGACCTTGGTCCTCAGAACTTTGGAAGGAATTGGGAGGAGGGGGGGCATTTGGAGCATGCACAGAGATTTTTTTATTTTTTTGCATCCCTGGAGGCTACCTCCTTCCCTGCAGAGAAGCTGAGCAGGGAGAGAGTGAGTGGCAAGACCCAGCAGCTGGAGTTGTCTGTCCAGACTCAGAGAAACAGTTAGGTGAGTGAAAGTGTCCCCCGCCCCTTCATTTATTTATTTTTGCAAGTGCAAGGGAAGTCTTTTTTGTAAGAACGAGCTGAGAACCCTGATTCTCATTGATAAAAGTGGTAAATACTGAAATCGAGTTTCAACCCTAACCTTTGGCTCCCTACCCATGGTTTAGAGCCTTAAATTTGTAATGCATTTCTTTTCCTTTTAGATTTTATAGGTTCCATGATTAATCAGGCAAGAGCCTCTTTAAGGGAAGACTGCTTGCCACTTTGGCCTTGCCCATCTTGGGGACTGTAAGACCAGCAGAACTCTCTCAGTCAGCTACTGGAGGCCTAGGAGGCATGATTCAGAACCTTGTGCTAGGTGCTCTCCTAGGTCCTGCATGAAAAGCAGGATTAGCTGGTAAGTGGCAACAGAAAAGGCAAGGGAGCTGAGATCCAAAATCAGGGCTCATCCTGATGTCAGCAAGGAAATTCATCAGTAACATCTGAGGAACCAGGTTATCAAGTACTTGGTTATCTAGAAAATTAAACTCCAAAATGTAATATCATTGCATATTGGAAAAATAAAATCGGAATAAAAAGACACTATGGACTTTTATAGGCTTCCTTGAGCTTGAACTTTACTTTTGAATAAAAATATTTGTCTTTTATTCCCTATAGTTTTGGTATGCAATCCTAATAAAGTGAGCAGTTTACTCACCTTATTTAGTAGTGTGCCAAAGCAAGTTATAATAGTTGCTTTGCTGTAATTATTATCATTTATTGAAACATTAGCTGTGTTAAAGTCTAGAGCTATTTCCAGCAACCAGGAGGCAAGTTTTTAAACACACAGTAAGGCTGTCTCAAATTTTAAGGGGTGTGTAGAAAGCATACCATTTGTTTTAGTTTTCATATTAGTTTGCAAAACACCCTTCATTTTCAAGGGTTTTTGTAAATTTATTTTCAGTATTTTTATTTTCAGTATTTTTAACCCGCCCCATCCTGCCAAATGGCAGCTCGGGGTGGCATACAACAAAATAAAAACACACACACAATAAAAACAATATAAGACAATTAAAATAGTTTAAAATTTAATACTAAAAGAGGCCAAACCAACCCCCCATAACAAAATAATAATAATAAAAAAACCATCCTCCCACCCTCTAACCATCTCCCTCGCCAAATGCCTGGCAGAACAGCCAGGCCTTACAATATTTGCAAAAGGAGGGAAGATTCAGAGAGAGGCAGATCCCCAGTGGGAGGGTGTTCTACAGCCGAGGTGCGGCCACCGAGAATGTCCTCTCGGAGGTCACCACCCGGCAAACACAGGGAAACTCCAAAGAAGCACCCCCTGGATGACCTCAGGCAAGTCCAGGACAGGGAGGCTGAGGAGATCCTGCAGATAAAAGGTGCCTAGACTATATAGGGACTTAAAGGTAATCACCAACAACTTCAATCGGGTCCGGTAGACAATAGGCAGCCAGTGCAGAGAATGGAGCACCAGTGTTATATGCTCCCGACACCCCATCCTCATCAGGAGGCAGGCAGCAGCATTCTGCACCAGCTGCAGTCTCTGGGACATCACCAAGGGAAGCCCCACATAGAGTGCATTGCAGTGGTCCAATCTCGAGGTGATAGATGCATGGATGACAGTGGCCAGGTCGGACCCTGAAATATATGGTCGAAGACGGCAGACCATATGTAGTTTACAAAAAGCACTCTTCACCACAGCCACCCTTGGACATCCAGGTGGAGCTGTGCAATCGAGGACCACTCCCAGGCTCTGATCCTTAGAGACCAATTAGTGATGCACCCCATCAATGATGGGGGCCTCCACTCCTTCACCCCTCCCCACCAGCATCACCTCCGTCTTATTGGTATTCAACTTCAGATGGCTTACCCTTATCCAATCCCGCCCCACATCCAGGCACTGGGTAAATACCGAGATGGCCAGGCCTGGTTCAGATGAAAACGAGAGCTAAATCTGGGTGTCATTAACATACTGATGACACCCAACCTCAAACTCTCTCACGATCTCACCCAGAGGCTGCATGTACTTGTTGAACAGGAGAGGGGACAGAATAGATCCCTGCGACACTCCACACATGAGGTCCTGGGGGGATGATCAAGTTCAAGTGTTTATTAAACAGCATGACCAAAGGTCATTACTCACATACAAACATAAAAACAGATATTACAAAACTGAGTATTCCCTAGTAACTGAATACATAGGTTAAGAACATTCCTGATTATCAAAATTAAAAGGGATTAAAAGAAAATAGTAAAAAAATTAAAAATTCAAAGCCACACACAATCAAATGTAGTTAGGACAAAAAGTCCTACATACATCCTAAAGTACCCTATGAGTGTCATGGATCATGGATCCACCTGAAAGTCGCATATAACCAGTTTGAATTCCAAAAATCTATGCCTTTGTTCCATAGACAAAATTATATACTTTGATATTATTGCTGACAATTTCGTATCGGCATCCGAAAGAGCTAACTCTAAAATAAAGTTGTCTGACCTACCTATCAGATTGCCCAAAAAGGACTTTAATAATTCCTCCCTAAGGTTTTCATACAAACGACACCTAAGCAACACATGTTCTGAAGATTCTACTTCTAGGCAGTCAAATGGACAAAGTCTCTCCACGTATGGAATTCCTGCTTGACGTCCCTCCAAGAGTTGAGTCGGGAGGGCATTAAAGCGAACAAACAAAAAAAGGCACTTTTCTCTGAGAGAAATCTCAGAGTTCAGTTAGCTAGCCATAATCTCCTTGGGTGGTACCAAGGACAAATAACCTGCAATGTGCAGAGAGGACCTAATCTTCGCCTGTTTGGTTGGGTAGTCCATATCGTCCCACCAAAGGAGGATTTCTGTGCGGACTGACTGAAAGTCCCTGCCTAACAAATATTCAATATAGAAGCCCTTTTTTAATAGGTGGGTTTTAGTCTTTGTACTCCACTGGTTTCTGTATTGATCTGACCCCATCCAGCAAGTAAGCCCAGTAGCCGATGTGATATTAACTTTAAGTCATAATTTTAAGGCCAAAACCCAGGCCGTATAGAACCAACGTCTCTGGCCCAGTTCCAGTATGATGGCAGCTAACATCATGCCTCTAGGTGCATTAACTAGGGACTGTGCAAATCTGGACTGCTCTATATCCAGATTAGATGTAATCATAGATGCCCAAAGTTCTGCCCCATACAAAAATGTTGCTCTTGCCTTGGCATTAAACACTTCCAGGGCAAGCTTAGTCACATTTCCCTTAGTGCCAGCAAAGAACTTCAAAAGTGCTGAAGTTGTACCCTTAACTTCTGAGATGGCTCTTCTATAATGCTCTGTCCAAGTGCCCAAGGCATGGAAGTACAAACCAAGATATTTAAAAAGATGACTTGCTCTATTATATGGCCATCTACTGACCAGCTGTACACCAACCTTCTTTTAGAGAAAATGACAATCTTCGATTTCTTAAAATTGATAGACAATCTATTGGTCTTACAATAAATAAAAAAGGCATTCAGCTGCCTAGAGAGACCTATACACATTTGGGAGAGAAGAGCCAGGTCGTCTGCATAAATGGTGATCTGCCAAACGGGGTGGAAAAAACCTTAGATTTTCCATTAGGCGAATGACATCATTAATGTAAAAGTTAAAGAGGGTGGGGGCCAGGACACAACCTTAGCGTACCCCAATGGACGAGTCAGTTACCTTAGACACTGCTCCCGCCAATCTCATCTTAACTACCAAGGAAGTATTTCGGTATAGGCTCTGCATCAAAAAAATTAGTCTCTTATCAATAGAGGTCAAAGCTAGTTTTGCCCAAAGTTTCCTCCTACTGACCGAGTCGAAAGCTGACTTCAGCTCAAGGAATGCCACAAAGAGTTGTCTGTTGGAATTCATGTACTTCCCTATAAGGTGGCTCAAAATTAGACAATGTTCCACTACTGAGCGAGTCTTCTGGAAGCCAGCCTGCTCCAGATGGATATATTGTTATCATCCAGCCACCGGCCTAGCCTTAATAGTAATGATTTTGCATATATTTTGCTGATTATGCTAAGCAGGCTAATGGGCCAGTAATTAGCTGGATCCTGATGAGAGCCTTTCTTGAAAATAGGCACTAACACAGCCTTTCTCCAAGAAAGGGGTACAAACACTGTGTTGCTAATGGCCGTAAAGAGAGAGGCTAAAAGGGGAATCCAACATTCTGCATAGGTTTTAATAAATTCAATTGGGATGTGGTGCAGTGCTGGGGCTTTATTGTTTTTAAAGGTATCTATCAAGGATGACACCTCAGAGTGAGACATGGAGGGCCAAGGATGGAACCCCAAAGGCTCCTCTTCTGGAGTCTTACTGTCCTCTCCAACCTCCATCTCTGCATAAGGCTGGTGATAAAAGTCCTCCCACACCCATGAAGGGAGGGCCGAGTGCATTGAGGGCTTAATACCAGAGAGAGAACTATTAAGTAATCTCCAAAAAGTGTGTGACTCACTGGCATTAGCTGCCACAAGAAGGTCCTCCCATCTACGCCTAAAGTAAGTTCTTTTCTTAGTCTTAGTTAGTTCTTTGTATTCCTTCTTTGCACAGAAATACTGTGCGGGCAAAGAAGAGAACTGTTCACAGCGATAACCTCTGTAAATTGCCAATACCTACCCTTTGCCTTACGGCATTCCTCATCATACCAAGGTTGCTTCCTTCCAGAGAAAGCAGAGGGTACAGATGTATGAGCAGCCAGAGCCACCAGATGTTCCTGCATAAAATCAGTCATCCTGTCATATGCCTCAATGGGGTCAGAGCCAGCATTATTCAACAAAACAATCTCCCTCTCCCTCTTGACATAATCATCTAATAATAGAGTGTTCAGGGCACCAGGGGGGAACTTGCTCCAATTCACAGGGCAGCTTTTCCCATTTAAGAAAGCCTCCTCATTATTTACTATTGACAATGGCAATGGCAGGGTTTCTCGAACATCAAAAGTAAGCATAAGAGGCAAATGGTTGCTGAGTTGAAACCATCCTACTGAAATATTCTGTAAAATTTCTAGAGATTTGGCTGAAACTGCTGCAAAATCGATAACAATGGACCCATAAGGGCCCAAAAAAGTTAATTTTCTCTCAAGATCCTGAAAGCAAGAGCCATTCAGAATAGATAAATTACTAGACATAAGGAGATTTGCAACGTTGATTCCAGATGCAGGAATTTTAGTATCTTTTGATTGCCTAGAGTTGAGTTGGTTTGGAAGGTTCCAATCGGGAATATAGCAATAAGTACTTAGGGCTTCATTGTCCATACCAATCCTAGCGTTAAAGTCCCTACCAAGACAAAGCAACTATGAGAAAATTTTGCAAGGATTTCATCGAGTATTGTTGCCAACTTGTCCCATACCTTAGGCTCGAAGTTACTAGGGGTAACATAAACATTCAGAAATACAATAGAACACCTATCCAGCTGAAGGGCTATCCCCAAAGCTAAAGGAGGGTAGCTCAGTTCTGCCCGTACAAAATGTACAAGTGAATCTTTTCTCAGGAAGCCTAGGCTGCCACAAGGGTGGCCTTTGGCATTATATGAGGTGGCCAAAATAAGATATAAGGTGGCCAAAATAGAATAAGATACATATCCCTGCAATTCTAAAGGGATTTTGGACCATGTTTCTTGGATCAGTATTACTTGGAATTGGGTCATATATTTAAGAAATTCTGGGTTGCCAAATTGGACTGTCCAGTATTCCAAGAGCAGTATTCCAAGAGCAGACTAAAAAGGGATGAAATCCACGACACTCCGAAGGTCAGCAACACACAGCAGATTCAGTTGAATTACAGACAATAGCTGCAGAGGGAGTCTGTAAAGAAGAGGGGAAAACACCTTCTCCCAGCTCACTAATAGGAGCCAAACACTGCTGAATGTTTACAGTAGAATTCACATTATTTGTAGGAGGTAAGTACATTGGAGGGGAAAAACCTTCAGCGGCCAAATTTTCAAGAGTCTCAGATAAAACCTACAGTCTGTTTACCCTTATCCTTGCCTCATGGACCTGCCTGCTGTCATTCTCATTGTAACCAAGCCAAGTACGTGCACCTGAGACCTCACATCTTCATGAATGTTAGACCCCTTGTCTCTCCCTCTGTTCCCCTTCCTATGTCTCTCCCCCCCCCCATCTCTCAGGTTGTAAGCCCCAGGGGCAGGGACCGTGTCTATTTTATTACTTTGTAAAGTGCCAGGTACACTGCTGGAGCTATATAAATGTTTGTTATTAATTATTATTATTATTATTATTATAAAACAGAAGCAGCACCATTCATAGCATTAGTCAGGCGTAGATGCCACCCCTGGGGGGATGATGTAAAGAACTTTTTTTGTTTGTTTATTTTATTTTATTTTATTAAAAAACAATTTAAACCAAATGAAACATTACTGTACTTGCACAAAACGGCCACCTGTGTGCTTCTGTGCATCCATGGCTCTTTTCTGAAATGGCTCTGGCATTGTTGTGGCCATTTTGGAAAAGGGCTTGCATGAGAAGAATGGCCACCTTGCTGCCATTTTGTGCATGCACAATGATTTTTTAAAAAACAAAATAAAGTTATTTTGAATAAAATAAAACAAAAAATAAAAACAAATGAATGAAATCTAACATGTCATTTGCGTATTTGTGCATTTTTCTTACCTTAGTTACAAAAATGAATGGGGCTGCATTCATTTTCATAATTAAATAAAACTATACAATTTGCACACCCCCTAGTGAAAGGTGAAAATTCAATCTACTGTAGAAGAGCCATATGAGATCCTATGCGTTTTCACATTACACAGCAAGGAGGCTTAAGCTGTCTGAAGACATTTATAATTATGAAAGAAGTTGAATTAAATCAAATTCAAAACTGACTACATTTAACAAGAAAACGAAATGAATCAGATGAAGTTGAATTGTGTGTAAAAATTCTAATGGGAACAAAAACTCAAATTTGATTAACAAATCAGGACAGTCCTGTTTATTTTAGATCTGAATATAAAGAACAGAAATATGAACAAATAATTGTGGCTGCACAATGAATGAATTAATGAGTAATCATGACTGGTTTGAGAAATATGTGGGCAAAATGTTATTGAAAATGAATAATTTAAGAATCTTTATGAGTCTATGGGTGATTTTAGACGTGACGGGCCTGGAGGCCCGTCACGCTCAAACACGGACCAGGATCCATTTCGGATCCCTGTCAGGAATCAAGTCAGCCGTCCTTTAGATGTGCCAGCCTGATTCCACCTGGGGATCGGGAAGGGGGTGGGACTGAACGGCACGACGTGCGGCCGCACAGCCCCAGCCCCCCGTGCTCCCCCAGCCATCTGTCCTCCAGGAGACGTGCGGGCGCGGCGCCAATCCAGCCACTGCACCCGATCCCTGACCGTGGCCGGGACCATGAACTGGCTGGGCTGCAGGTAACAGATGTTACCTGCGGCCCGTCCCAGATCGTGGCCAATCTGACCACGCTTGGGGCCCGATCCCACCATGCTTTCGGACCGGTCCGAAAGCGTGGTCAATGTGATTCCCAAAACCAACAAACAAAAGTAACCAAAAGTGACAAAAGACCAGCAATAATACAATATATGTATTTAGAATAGAAAAAAAACGGATCTAAAATATACAATAGTAGATAATGTAGAACAAAGCAAAACACTAAGCACAAGGCATGGGTCTAGAAAGTGTAGATATAATCCACATAGGAGACAACAAAGATAAACAGTCCAAGAACAGTAAAGGCTATAAACATTCTTTCTTCAGTCCTTCTCCTCAACGTTTCGCAGATGCTTCTTCAGGAACCAAAGGATGAAAGGGAAGAGTATATCCCACTGCACAGAATATCACTCAGTGAAAAAACTGCAAACAATAACATAATATTTTCATAACACAGCCAAAAAGTCAAAGTTATTTATTTATTTTTTATTTTTATTTAGCAAATTTATACCCTGCCCCCTCCTGCAACGCAGCTCGGGGCGGCTTCCAACAATCAATTTTAAAACATTTAAAATTCATTTTAAAATATTAAATATAAAATATACCATATAAAACAGGGCTAGAAAAATAATAAATAAATGGGTGGGGGACTAAAATCATCCCTCCCCACCCTCCCTCCCAAAGGCCTGGGCAAACAGCCAGGTCTTACAGTTCCGCCGAAATGTTAAAAGGCTTGGGGCCAGGCGAGCTTCCTCCGGAAGGGAGTTCCACAGCCGCGG
>QEPC01012478.1:833722-852054 GCA_003113815.1 Sphenodon punctatus | reverse complement strand
TGGAACACCGCCCCACGGGTGCGCTGGTACCCACGGGCCCCGTGAACACTGGAAAAGTAGGTCACCGCCAAGGCAGGGCCACCCTCGGCCAGGCTCTCTGTGTAGGCGCCCAGACCACACACCACCAGCGCAGACACGGTCTCCGAGGCGCTCCAGGGCACATGGGCGCACAGCACCTCCGGGATGCACCCCTCAGGAAAACGTGCCAGCCCCAGGGCCTCCGCATGCAGCCGGCAATCACGAGCGCTCGCCACATGGCCAAAGTAATGGAGCCCAGAGCTCAGGCTTTCAAAGGCACCCGCACGGCTTCCCGGGCCGGCCAGGAGCAGCTGCACGGCAGGGGTGTGCCACAGGTCGCACAGAGACATGGTCTCATGGAAGGCCCAGATATGGGGGGCCCCTTGGGGACAACAAATGAATTTTGTAAAATTAACACTAAAACAAAAACATAAGTGACACACCCCTAGTATTTTACTTCAGCTTTGTTTGTAGTTTTGAATCTTCAACCATTTTTCCACGAGATGGTCCCACTCATGCCCATGCAGATCTGTTGCATGGCCATGAGTGGGTGCCGCCTCTGTGCATGCTGCAGCCAGTGAGTGGGGGTGCATGCACGCTCCTGTGACCCACGCTTCCCCACTCACCCCCCACGCATCCCCACTCATGGATCAACCAGCGAAAATGGAAGTTGCTCCGTAAGTGGGGAAGTGTGGGAGGGTGGGCCCAGGGTGGGCCCATGTGTACCAGCACCCACGTACCGCCCATGATGCGATGCACCCCCCACCCCCCGCTCCCATGGCTCATATAAAAATGGCCTTCATTTTGATATTTTCATGTCCAGTATTTCTGTCACTTTGCAATTTTGGTATTTGGTACTTTGGCAGAAAGATTTGGTAGTTTGGTATGTTTTGTTAAATGTGAATGTGATTGGTCCAAATGGGACAATTAAATAATACCACCATAATGAATAAAATATAAAAATACTGAAGTGAACAAATTACTGATGGAAAGAAAATGAATATCAAAGATACAAATATTGCAATAATGTCTAAGACAAATTTTGATATTTGTTTGTGAAAACAAATATGCTAATAGTCTTTGTGAAAATAAAATACCAAATTAATTTCATAGCTGCTACCAAACGGTCATTTAACTATAGTATTAATGTCAGTCATAATTAAAATGAATGCTATATATTGCACCAGTAATGTACCCGACACTTTACAATTTTAAGAAAGAGACACAAACCCTTCCCTAGCAGGCTTACAATCTAAGAGAGACAAGGGCTAATTTTAGATGTGATGGGCCCGGAGGCCCACCATGCTCAATCAAAGACTGGGACAGGAATTAGGCCGTCCGTCCTTTAGACGTGCCGACCTGATTCCAGAGGGGGATCGGGGAGGGGGCAGGGCTGCGCAGTGCAACATGTGGCTGCACAGCCCCGCCCCCTGCTCTCCTCCAGCCGCCTTCCTTCCGAGAGAAAGGCAGGTGCAGTGGCCAATCTGGTCAGGGCCACGATCCAGCTGGGCTGCAGGTAACAGATGTTACCTGTGGACCATCCTGGGTTGGGGCTCATTCTCACCACGCTTCCGGACCTCCGGGTGGCCAGAGGTCCGGAAGCATGGTCTATGGGTATTTTCAGACATTATGAGATCACACTCAACCACAGTGAATCCCCACATGGTGATTGTGATCCCATAATGTCTGTTGGGGGGAACGGAAACTCCCCCCCAGATGTTCACCCTCGTGAATCATGGGGTGAATCACATTCAACACACAAACAGAGGTCCTGGCCGGACCATCTCCATTTGCATGTTGAATGCGATTCCCCCCTGTGATCAAGGGGACCGTAACATCTGTCCCCATACCATGGCCCGGAATCAGCGGCAGGATTCTGGGCTGTGATCAATGCGGGCGGGTGCTGGGGCCGCATTGGCCATGGCGCCTGTCCATCTCCCAAGAGGGCGGGCGGCCTAGGGAGCATGAGGGGGTGGGGCCATGCAGCTGCACGTTGTGCTGCATGGCCCCGCCCCCCCAGATTCCATGCCGGGAGTGGTATGTTGGCCCCGGCGGGGAAACAGTAGGGTGTCTCCATGGCGGGGCAAATTGAGCCCCATCACATCTGAAAATATCCATAGTGATTCCGCCAGGTATTCACTGGGGTGAACATCTGGCGGAAGTCAGAACTGATGTTACGGTACAAATGGCCATCACCGGGGATTCACTTTGAGTGGCCGTGGTATTGTAACATCTGAAATTACCCAAGGTGTTGGTGGTGGGGTGTGGGGTGTGTGTGTGGAGGGTGGGGGGGTAGAGACAAAGGGTGGGGGGGAAAGAAGAGACAAGGATACATACATGAGCCGTGCGGTGTCAGGTGCACATACTTGACTTAGTTACAAAGGCATAGTTACTCATTTAATGTTACACAAGATACGATGATTCAGGACAAATCAGTAAGGGGGTGAGGGGAAGGAGGAGCCAGGGAAAGTTTGACAAAAGAGGTGGGTTAAGAGGAGGGATTTGAAGATTTGGAGGGAGGAAGCTAAGCGAATGTGTTCAGGTAGGGAGTTCCAGGCATGTGGGGCTGCCAGGGGAAAGTTTTGGATGTATTTTGAGGAACAGGGGAGCCATGAGCAGACAAGGGTGGTGGTAGAGGAGGAATGGAGCTCCCTGACAGGAGTGTAGCGGGAAATGAGTTATGAGAGATAGGGGGGAGCCAGACCATGAAGAGCCTTGCAGGTAAAACCTACAGATTGCATTTGTGCAGAATGTGTTCAGAAAGAGGGAGCCAGTGGAGAGAGGAGAGATGGGGCTGACGTGGTCAAAGCGGCGGGCAAGATGGATGACTTTAGCAGCAGAGTTATGAGCAGAAATGAGAGGAGAAGAGCAAGGGGAGAGCGAGGAAGGCCAGTGAGAAGGAGGTTGCAATAGATGACCAGGGCATAAACAAGGGTTTTAGCAGAGGAAACAGTGACAAAAGGATGAATCTTAGCAATGTTGTGCAGAATGTCTTTAAGAATGCCAGTGGTCAACAAAATCATTGATTTCTCCCATAGCTTTTTTCTGAGGTAATGAGAGAAACTGATTTAGATGTATTAACTGTTTGAATAAGATCTGGACCCCCCTCCCCCCCCCCCCGTAGTTATGAAGAGTTGATTAAAGGCTGGAAATGTCTGAACATGTTCTGAAAAGGATCAGTGTGTTATACTAGATGATCTCATGCTGAATATAATTTATTTGTTTGGAGGGGGTAATGAGTTCAGGGTTAGACTGCTGCTTATGTTGGGAGGGGAGAAGCACAAAGAAGCACCAGTACAGTTGTACAATTAATATATGACAAAGATAACTTCAAGTTCTCCAAGAAATTTTTAAATTGCAACCCAGCAAGCTAACCACTAGACTGACTATGTGCGCTCTATAAGGATAGGATTATAAATATTTCAAAACAAAATTACATTACCTTGAAAATAACATTTACACTTTAATGTTTAGCTAATTCAAAAATAACTGCCATGCTGCATCAGACCTGTAGTTATATATCATTCTCTCATTAGCAGTTAACGCAAAACAGTAGATTTTTTGGACTACTATCAACAGAGGGAAAAACACACTGGGTAAAAATAGATGTGATCTTGGCCCGCTGCTTTGACTGGCTGTAGCCTAGGACCCACTTGCACACATGTGCGGGTGCCACCAGATGTTGTCCCGGGATCACCTTGGGCCGTGTTGGCAGCTAACCTCGGCTGTGGCCTTGGTAAATCTCGGTAAATCTCCAAAGTCACAGTCCAGACTATAGTCTGCCTGACAAGGTCACAGCCACAGTGGGCCATAGTCAGCGAGTGGGCTATAGTCCGCTAGCACATCTATTGTTCCCCAGCATACCATCATAGCTGTACCTAATTGGCCACCATGGCTGCCCATCATGGTAGGGTGGTGGTGCTGGTGGAACACTTCGCAGGTGGTGCCCACTTTGTTGTACTCCCAGCCCTACCTTGAATGTGTGGGCGTTGGGAGGGCTTCCCGTCCACGGCATGGGCACATTAGGGCTCTGCCCTGACCCAGCCTGTGTAGCCACTGGTTTTCCACCCCAGGGAAACCCAGGGAGCAGGTCTTCTGGCTTCATGTATATTTTTACCCATTGATATGGGTGAATGCATTTTTCATAAACTACACAAGTGTTGATGACAAAATGTAAGGCCTTGATTGTGTCCTGTGCTGGGGGAGGATTGTTACATTATCTCCCAGGTGCGTTTACAGCCCTATTCACACAGCCACTCTAACACTGTTAAAATGGGTGTTACATTTTATTATACATGTTGCAGGGCACTCAGAGTATACCTGTAGCCCTGCAACTTGTATAATAAAATGTAACACCCATTTTATCAGTGTTAGAGTGGCTGTGTGAAAAAGGCCTACTAGGAGCTCATCCTTGCTCTTGTTGTACTGTTCTGTTTTCATTGTTTGAATTATGGTGGTCATACATCCCCTTTAAAAGAGGACACATGAAAAATACATGTTGTTGGGCTGCCTTGGTTCCAGTGCTGCCCTGCACCATGTATTTTTCATAAGCGTCCTCTTTTAAAGGTTTGACTGGATATCTGTAGTAAATAAAGGGTACGGCTAAGTTTTTATCCAAAAATTATGGTGTCTGTCTCATCATTTCACCGGTGTGGTCATAATGAATTAAGGCAGCGCCAAACTGGACAGTATTCAAAATAAATATTTAGTTATTAGCTATAAACAAATGAGGAAGAACTATTTTTAAGACCCCCAAATGTTAAATCTTTTCCTTGAAGTTATTAAAAACAGCTCTTAAATAAAATAAGAAAAGGATTCTACTTGGATCTACTTAATTTTACAGTATAATGAAGGTCCTTTTCATCTTCAGAAGCAATGTATTCAGCTTGGGCTTGTTTATAATAAAATAAAAGCCAGTAGGAAAAAAATAGTGCTGTATTGTGCCTTGAGCCCTGTAGTGTGCTTATATATTTATTGAAAGGACAAAAAGTTAATGTTATAGGCCCAGGAACACTCATTCTTAGGAAGCTATTATGAAACCACACTAAGGTGAGGCCTCCTGAGGACTACAAAGCTACCAGTAACTAAGACAACTCTGAACTATAATGACAAGATTGAACCTTCTAGCTTTCTTTGCAAACCACCTCCTCATTCACCTTCATTGAAATGCTTAATTATTTCTGAATACTGTAATTTTTAAAGGTTGCAAAATCTTGTTTAACATCATATGGAAACTTCATCTAGCAGCTTTTTTCTTTTTAAGTTCTGTAGGCATAACAGTCCTAAGTTAATGACATTCAGTTGTCTTTGAAACTCTTTGGTGAGCTCACTAAAGCTAAGTCATTGGGTCTACTTGGGAATAAGTGTCTTCAAGATTACAGTGTAGGCACCTCATTAAAAACATTTTAAATTGTCAAAACTAAGGAGTTTATTGAAAACTTTCTTTCCTGGTGCTATATTGATGTATTTCATCAAACATAATTTTACCAGGGAAGTGAGGATGAAAAATTAGTCTTAAAATGGCTATTGTCTACCAACATAACATCCAGTAAAGGTACCACTAACAAGAGTGAGATAGCAAAACATCACATTGACATACAATTCTCCTTCATATCACCTTGGGTAGTGTAAGCGGCACAGAGTATAGGGCATCTGGCATGTGGGTGGATGGTTGGATTAGGATCAGTGTCAGGATAGGGAATCAGGGCAGGGAGAGGGCAAGGTGAAGGCAGCAAGACCAAGACTGAGGGGGAAAGGACCAGGCTTGGAGGAGCAGGAGTGAAGACAAGTTCAGTTTTAAGAGCAAGGAGGGGTCATGTTCTGCACCTGTTGCAACCTGTCCAGACTAGTAACCCATTAGGAAGTCAGAAGACATAGTAAGGGCAAGAGACAGACCAGGAAAGCAAGAAGCAAGAGGAGGAACAGACAAGTTCATATTCTAGGTGAGCAGCTATCAAAGGATTACCAAAACATGAATAAAGATCACAAATGTAATGACATCACAAACTGATCTCAACAAAAAGTACTAAACTTATAATCACAAAATACAAATTTCATAAAGAGCATACCCTAAGGAGAATGGGAATGAAATGCAATGTGAATAATTTTACAATTAACATACTAATATGAAAAAGATATATATATTGAAAAATGTATTCACAAATAACTTCATCACACAATAATCATATACTACTATATTGAAACATTCTATACAGAAAGATATTAATAAAAAAGCATACATAGCACCAATGAATTTTGAGTATATGATGAACGTTGGTACGTGTGAAAAGTATAATGACACTAACTTCAAGTTCAGTTGTAATGTCCCAAAATCCAGTCTACCTGGCTGCTGTGTAGACGACTGTTTCATTGGTACCCAGGTACCTGGCACACAAGATCTCTGGATCCCCTGCACACGCCCACTCTTCCTTACCTATTTGAAGACAAAAAAACATTGCCACACGTAGTAGAGCGTGGTGGCATGAACTCATCCTCTGGTGGCATGAACCTTGAAATCAGTGAGACCGTTTGCAGAGCATAAATTTAGTCACATGCAGTCTCAGTGGGAATGGTGCTAATAATAGGAAGCATCCAAAGAATGCCACAAGCAGAGAGGGAAGCACAAGCTGCATTAGGTGGTAGTTAGGGATGTGCGAATGCGGTTCGGAATTCGGACTGAACTTTAATAGTTTGGTCAACCAAACCGAACTTTCAAACCGAACTCAAATTCGACCGAACTGTTCGGTTGAATCCGAACCAGTTCAGAAGGCCAAACCCCCCGGTTTTGAATACGAACTTGGTTCGGAAGTTTGGAATTTAACCATACTTGAATAGTTCGGTCGACCGAACCGAACTTTTGAACCAAACTCGATTTTTGAACCAAACCGAATTTCCGAACTCGGTTCTGTTCACACATCCCTAGTGGTGGTTGTGTTGTATCTACTATCTAACTGATGTCAGGTACAGTATACCTGAATCTCGACATTGATAGCTCCAACGGCTGTGTGTGCGTGCTCATGCTGTAGCTACCCCCTTTGTGGAAATTTTGTGGGGGACTTTTGCAGACATGAGAGAGTTCAGTCCCGGGAGCCAAATGCAGCTTGTGACTAGTTTTTATTTGGCCCCTTTCTTGTTCCTGGATTTGCCCCCGGATCCAATTCCTGACCCCAAGTACTGAAAGAATGAGCTTAATGTAAGGGAGCAGGGATGAGGGTATGCACCCAAGGACAGCGGACAGATCCATGATCAGGACCGTCTTGCTGAGTGCACCCCTTCAGCCCCTTCTTCTTTGCCCCAACTTCTCTGCAGCCCTCAGAGCTTGTATTAATTTTGAAAGTGGCCCGTGGGAGGGAAAGGGCATGCAGCACTGAGCATGTACTTGATTCTTTCTAAATAGATAGGCAGTGTGGTGTAGTGGATAAGGTGCTGGACTTGGACCTGCTGTGGCAGGGGGAGTGTGTGTGGCCTGCTCCTCCCCCAACAAAGAAAACACCCGCCACAGCTCCCTGCCCTGTCCCCACAGTGCAGTCCAGATGAGAAGAGCTTAATCTCTCCCAAGCATAAACGCCTGATTCAGGAGTCTTGGAGACCTTGAGCCAGGTCATTGTCAAACCAACCCTAGCCCCAAGACCCAGCCTCACCTCTAGGCATATCCCCCCTCCCCCCAGCACATCCATGGTTCTTGCTTGTCAGGGGCTGGTACAGGGGGAGGGGCTTGGCTTGGGGGCAGCAGCCTGAGAAAGACCTAAGGGTGCAAAATTCCTCCGTCTGGCCCTTTCCCGGGTGGGAAAAACGTAACTGAAAGGGGGAGGCAGCTGAGGAGCAGACTTCCTGGCACCAGGGGTGGAGACCAGGGATGGTCTCAGGACCAAAGGATACCAATACTGAAAAGAAATCAGTATTGATATCGGTACTGATAGCACTATTTCGAATGTTCGGCAATGTTTGGATGACCCAAACTCCGCCGAACTGAACAACCGAACCCGAACTCGGTTTTCTAACCGAACGGCCGAACATCCGAACCGCGTTCTGTTTGCACATCCATAGTAGCTGGGGAAGTGCTAGATGAGCAGACGGCTTCAGTGCCTCTGCTTCCAGGTTCAGAGTTTTCAGCCAAGGTGGGGAGGGGGTGAGAGGAGTCAGAGGTGAGTAGGGAAGGAGTCAGAGAAGTGATTCAGGGGTGGGCAGTCTCAGTGCCTTTCCCCCAGACTCAGAGTTTGCAGTGGAGGGGTGTGTGTGTGTGTGTGTGTGTGTGTGTGTGAGAGAGAGAGAGAGAGAGAGAGGGAGAGGGAGAGGGAGAGGGGGGGAGCCAGAGGTGTGTGGGAAAGAAGCCAGGGAAGTGCTGCAGGGACAGGCAGCTTCAGCGCCTCTCCACCAGGGTCAGAGTTGCGGCAGAGGTTCAGGGCCAGACACAAGCATGATTGCGGAAGTAGAATTTCAGGCAGGCAGCCAAGCCTCCTCCCCCTAACCTGGCAGCACCACTGGTTCTGTAACACAAACAAATAGTGAGTCCCTACCATGGAGTTCCTTGGGGTAGGAAGCTAACTAGATCATTAATATTTATGTATGTAAAACGTAACTTGTTGTCCACTACTACAAGTTCTTGCCTCTCTTTTTTAATGCATATATTAATAGGTTCATGACCATCTCTGCAGAAAATATCATATTTTCTTAAACATCATGTAACCGAAACATAGATGCAGTACTATTTCTTGCCATCTTTATACTCCCTGAAATCATTCTCAGAAGTTTGGATCATGCTACAAAAAACCCAAAGAAATTATACAAACAAAAAACCTACGGTTTAGAAAACCTATTTAAGGCAGATTCACATCAAGCAAACTTTGACAAACTGGGAAATTGTGTGTTAAGGCTTCTGCCTTAATTTACACAAAATGGTGTCATATACTGTGCTTGCTTACAACTTAGGGTCCATGCACCCAAACTTTGTCTTGGTCTTTCAGCCACAATCCTCTTCCTTTGCAGGTTGGGGGCAACACTAAAGCTAGGATGACACGCTCCTCCCTGTCCAATATTGCATTGTTACTCCCAATGTGGAAATAATTCTCTTTTTTAAAAACTTATATTCCAAATCTCCATTCTGTGACACCAGATCAAGTACATCTCCCACTGCACAGGTGACTAAGAGCATGTAAATATTCCAACATGAAACTAAATGGACCAGTTGTGCTGTCCTTACATTTAAATGTATTTTATTTGGAATCACCACCCACTCTAACTCACTACTTATTTGTGCCCCGCCTTCTAACCAGCTAACCACCACTTCACTCTTGGAGGAGAGAAAAGTTCTAACTTCAGCTGCCCCCCACCCCCCAACCCAGTTTAACCCATGAGCTTCCAACTGCATAGTCTGTCCTCTACTACTACCCAATAAACCCCACCCACCTCCCTAAAAAAATCACAAGATTCCTGGCCACTATAATAACCATCATTACTCATAGCAAACATGTCTACGAGTGTGTGAAATGACAACTCCCATGCCCTCCGAAAAAGAAAACCCAGGAGAGAAGGTGCAATGGGGCAATAGAGACTAGAACAACAAGGGGTAGCTATTAGGGATGTGCAAATGCGGTTCGGAGTTCGGACCGAACTCGGTCTGCTCAGATGTCTGAACCGAACATCCGAACCAAACTCAAAAACAACCGAACAGTTCAGTCATGTTCAGGTGAGTTCAGGGCGGGAAGAAACGTGACTGGAAGGCCCATTCGGGTGGGAAAAACGTAACTGAAAGGGGGAGGCAGCTGAGGAGCAGACTTCCTGGCACCAGGGGTAGAGACCAGGGATGGTCTCAGGGCCAAAGGATACCGATACCGAAAAGAAATCAGTATTGATATCGGTACTGATAGCACTATTTCGAATGTTCAGCAATGTTTGGCTGACCCAAACTCCGCCGAACTGAACAACCGAACCCGAACTCGGTTTTCTAACCGAACGGCCGAACATCAGAACCGCGTTCTGTTTGCACATCCATAGTAGCTATGGTGCTTATTAGCATTATTGTTGTGTTCCCCATAGTCTCCTATCATTCCTCCCAATCACTTACATCACCCCAAATATTGACATTCTGTCCATTTCTTATGGCATTCCTCCTATTATTCCACCAAGTTCCTTCCTGCTGTATTTAATCCCTATTGCCTTCTCCCTGTCATTCCACTGTCTCTCCCTGCTGCCTTCGTTATTCCACATCTTCTTCCTCCCCAGTTCCAAAGATGCAACTCCACTGTATCATTTCACAGTTAATGAGATACAATTTAATTTCAAATTAGTATTAATGTTTTCCCCCATTCCTTCCATTGGCCATTCCATGAATTTCATGTCCATGTCTATCCACATTCTAAATAAACACTTAGATAGCATTCTCCCCAGCCTTAGTGTTGCCCCCAACCTGAAAAAGAAGAGGACTGGGGCTGAAAGACCAAGGCGAAGTGTGGGTACATAGAGCCTAAGTTGTAAGCGAGCACAGTATGTGACAGCATACAACAACTTATTATTATTATTATTATTAACAAACATTTATATAGCGCCAGCAGTGTACCTGGCACTTTACAAAGTAATAAAATAGACAGGGTCCCTGCCCCTAGGGCTTACAATCTGAGAGACAGGAGCTGGGGGAGAGACTTAGGAAGGGGAACAGAGGGAGAGACAAGGGGTCTAACATTCATGAACTTCACTGCTTGCAAGGTATGTAGGTTAAGGCGGGAGCCCTAACATATAATTTCCCATTTGTTACAGTTTGCTTGATGAGAATCCAAGCGAAAAACATGCTACTGTTTGAGTGAATACCTGACAGTTAAGGATATTGTTTTCTAAAGCTGTAATCAATATGCACTAATTAAGCATTGATTTCAATTGTGAAATTTTGTAGTTGGTGATTCCATTTAATGGATTTAAACTTTGTACCCAATGCTCCAGTTGTTGTCCCCAGGTGTTAGGTCTGCTTAAATAGGACAGTAAAAAACAAAAGGACTTTTGAACCAAGATGGGAGCTATAAACGTATTGAAAGTTAATCTTGAAACCACACAAGGAAACTAGGTGGGGCAATGTCGCAGGCTGTTAATACAACCTGCAGGGGCTGTAAGTAGAAACTTCATCAGCACATATCTGCAGATTATTTTTAGGGCTGAAATGAGATTTTGCCAAAATGGAAAATCTCAGTGAAATTCCGGTTCCCAATACCATTTTGGTTGAATTGAGAATGTCTCGACTGTCATTTCATTTCTGAATTTACTGATTTTCCACTTCCTGGATCCCATTTATTGCTTCGTTGTAATGTTTACTGCTTTGTCAGGATTTAAAATCCTGAGAGGTAATATCAGCACAGTACTACATTTCTGTCACTCCATTTCCCCTTCTACTTCCGTGTCATCCATTGAGTGTTCCAAAGATTCCTTTATTAATCTGCAATCCAGTTGCAGATTGATCAAAAGCAAAGTAGCAACATAGAGTAACAATTCTGACTGGAAGCACTGAAGAGAAGATTACTGGAGGGAGGTCTACGGATGGGCTATTCGCACAGTAATTGGGTCATAAGTGTGAAAACAATAAACCCAGAAGTAAAATGGTACCCTCAGCAATGTGGTAAGTGGTAAATGAATGGTTTGCAGTACATGGTAAATCGTAAGCAAAAATTTGGTAAATCAGGATGGTATCTTATGGTATTAGGAGAATAGAGAAACTGCATTGATATTGGGAAACAGTTGGGAAATCGATTTCAGTTCCTGATATGGCAAAATTTCTCATGAGCAGAAATTTAGCTAAACTCAAACTGCTTTTAGAGAAGGGCACTGAAAGTGCTTCCGGAGCCACACATTGAGGGAAGCAGAGTCCTGAAAATTGAGGTCTCCAGAACGTGCCTCTGCAAAGCACCGCGTCTCCAGCCAACGCCGTTGCCGGCAACGGGTAGCATGTCACGTCCGGCAGCATGGCGCAACTTCTCTCTTAATGCACGGCTCCAGAGGCACTCCCTCATCTAAAAGCAGGGTCAGTCTTTGGAAAACTTCAGAAATTCTGGTCTTTCTTTCGGAATGTCCAAGTTTAGAAGACCAAGGCAGATCTTCAGAAAACTTTGGACGCCACTACGCGCGTGGTTGGAATTGAGCTTCTGGAAATGAAACTTAGTGCCATATTTGGTAGGAGGGGGCTATGGGAGGGGACAATTGAGTGATGTTAAGCCAGATGGCAAGTTTTTATTGGCTGAACAAGCCAGATGGTAAATTTGATTGGTTTTCAGGGACAAATAAAAGTGGCTGCAAAGCCATTCTCTTTGGTGAATTTGACTGTGTGCCACACTGCTGATCTGCAAGTAATTGACTTGGGAGGTGTAGAGTGGTGTCCGGGCTGGTATTTATTTTTTTATTTTTTTATTTATTTTCAATTATTTTTTTTATCCTACCCTATCCTACCCAAGCAGTGCAGGACGACTCACAAACTTCATACAAACATCCATAGTGATAATAATAAAATAACAAGTTAAAAACAACCAAATGTAAGAAAAGACAATCCAGCATCCCCCCCACAACCCTCCATCCACCATCCTACCCCCTCCTTCCCCGAAAGCCAGACAGAACAGCATGGCATGATTGGGCCTGTCCTTTCCATAGGACCAATGCTGGGGGATGGGAGTTATGTTTTCTACCATGCCATGCTTTTTAAAAAAATAAATAATTGGCTGCCAGTGCCACATTGCTGCTGCCTGCTGCTTGGTTGGCAGGAGCACAAGATTTGTCTGACTGGCTCCACTTCCCTTTGCCTGGGCTTTCAAATTACCAGCACCAAACACCATACCAATCAATGTCATGCCTTTTTTAAAAAAATAAGGCTGTGCCACTGCTGTTCACACTGCTTGGCACCATGAGGCAGAGGGATCTTTTTGCATGGCTCCCCTTGTCTGGGCTCTTCAAGTTACCAGCACCACACACCACACTAATACCATGTCTTTATTTTAAAAATAAGTGTGTACCACTGCTGTCAGCACAGCTTGGAAGGCACCATGAGGCCATCTGTCTGTATGGCACCACTTGCCTGGGCTGTTCACATCACCAGAACAACACCACACCAGTCATGCCATGCCATGCCATGCCTTTTTTTTTACAGTGACCATAACGATTAATTTTCTTTCACTTCCAAGTCTACTTCAGCTTGTACCAGCCATAAACCCCTTCCACACACACACTTTGTAACCTTGCTTAACCATGAAAACATCTTGAAATCTAATAAGAAGATGCAGAGCTGACTTTCATCTTTTAAAGATACATAATATACAAAATGTCTTACCTACAGTCACTGTGCATTATTACTATGTCCATAGGGGGGCAGTAATGTTTTTCTTTTAAAAAATATTTTAATTAAGTTTTCATACCATTTTTGTTACACACCATATCTATCTACACACCAGGCAATGTGCCTGGTGCTAAACAGTCATGATTAGAGACAAGTTCCTCCCCAAGAGTCTTATATTCTAGAATGGGCAAGGGGAAGGGAGGGTATAAGGAGCTGCCTGAGTCAGACCAATGGTCCATCTTAGCCCAGTATTGTCAAAAACTGACTCGGCAGCAGGGTTTCAAATCCAGCTCTCTGGCAGAGGCCTCAGTCCAGCATGCTATCTGAGACCCTCAAGAATCCCCAGCAGAGGCCTCATCCACACATGCTACCAGAGATCTTGAATCGGAGATGCTGGGGATTGAATATAGGACCTTTTACATGCAAAGCATGTGTTCTACCACCTGAGCCAAGGCCCACTCCATTCCATGGGAGACAGAAAGAAGACATGTAAGGAGGAACAGGATACGTTTATGAAGCTGAAAAGTTGCAAGTACACATGGTTTGCTTAGGTACAAATGTAGCTCAGATTATCCTATGACCAGACTTGTCAAAATTCTAAAGCCTGAGAACCACATGCTAAAATGTTCATGAAGCTGAGAGCCACAGGGTGCATCACATCAAGGTCTCCTCTGATCCCAAATATGGGGCAGCATGGCTTCCCCCAGATTCCCTCACAGCACATCAAAACTGTGGCCTTCTGTGTTTGGGAAGTGGGAAGAACAGCACAGGGCATGTTCCCCCTTCTTCCTCAGTGTCCATACGGATCCAGAAGCCTAAATGGAAGCTTGGGTTCTCTTGCTCCTGAGAGAGTTACATGGACATGTCACCAGGAAGCCACTTCTGGTAAGAGCCACAGTACAGGTATAAGAAGTAGGGGTAGGAAGCTTGGATTCAAATCAATCTGTAACTGCATGAAAGGGGCCTTTATCAATTAATCCATATCAAACTGAAACAGTGTGACAACAAGCCTGCTTTGGTTTGGTTCTAATCTACCAAAGAATATTTTTTTAAAATTAAAAAGTACTGTTCATGTGCAAAATGGCCACCAGGCTGCTCCGCATGCATGCCCTTTTCCAAAATAGTAGCGATGCTGCTGCTGCCATTTTGGAAAAGGTCCACTTGCAAAGAATGGTGACCATATGTGCATGTGAAGTACATTTATTATTATTATTATTTGGTTTAAAATAAAAAATTGGGAAAAGAGAAACCAGTTTGAACATGTGCAGCTGCCATTTTTGTGCATGCACAGACCAGGTGCACTTTTCCAAAAAGGCAGCAACACTGCTGCCACTATTTAGGAAAAAGGGGCACAGTTGTGCAGAAAGGTCCAGTGGCCATTTTGCACATGCACTATATTTTTTAAAAAAAATTACAACTATTCTTTATTTCTTAATTGATTTAAGTATGGATCTGTAATACAAATTTCCATATTTAAATCTGGATATTTAGGGATATGAAATGAAAGGAAACCAAATGTTCATTTAAAACCAAAAGGGCCATCCTTAGTAAGAACTCTGATTTGAATCAGCCCTTATGTGGCTTTGAGGACAGCAGCTGGCACCTCAAGACCGCCTAGGCATTCTAGCCATGATTCAAGGCTAGTGCTAATGACCTTTTCCAGAGCTGATGAGATCACATACCTTCTTTCACATTTCAAGCTTCCTAGTTGCTCCATGCCCCCAGCTTCTTGGTTGGTTGGATGCCTGATATATAAAAGGGGTGGAGGAAGCCATACCCTTCTCCTCTCACTGAGTTCTACATGAAGCAGGGAGCTTATGGAAGCACGTTGGGACTCAAGTTTTGGGTGGGATATGGACATTCATTCCCACCTCCATTCTTAAATGTTTGGGGAATAATTCCCCACATCCACCATCCCCAGCTGTTCTTTCACCCATTCAAGTGACTTGGCCAAAGTCATACAGAACTCTGAGGCTGAACTGGGAGCAGAACCTTCTTCTCCCATGATTTGGTGCCTCTTCCACAAGATCATTGTCCCTTCCGATTTAGAATTACAATCGATCATTTAATAGTGTATTATATCACCTGATGAAGTTCAAGTAAAGGATTCCAAATAAGGGATTAATGATCATTTAAGGAGGGGACCCTAATTGAATTCTAACTAAAAACAGAGCCAAGACCCTCCACTTATCTCGAACTTTTATCAGCAAAAATGGGAGCAAAAGGTCCAATTGATTTAATTGCAAAATTCCCATTTCCCCTTCTCAAATAAAGAGGCCAAGGGGCAGCAAATGAAAAGGAAGTAGGCAAGTAAGTGAACTTATGGGCCTCTTCTTTTCATCTACCTTGTACTCTTCTGTTCTTTTACTCATCCTGTTCTGCCTTTTGCTTTTCTTGCAAAACAGAACAAAATCCAAGCATCCTCTTCTTCTGCAGAACTGAGTGGGTTTTTTTTTCCTTTGGGAACTTTTGAAATACCTTGCAATGATTTAAAATTCCTCCTACCCTTACTTCTGCTGTCCCATTGATCATGTCAGCTGCTGAGCTAGCCCTTCATGGAGGCAGAACTTGCTGTCATTGATTGACACGAGCTGTTACTTTCAGTAATTCCAATTCAATGCACTCAAGAATGAGCAGACTAACAACAGCAGCAATCAAAGCATTTTAGAGTCATTGTATGGAATGAATCAAACTTTCAAGAAATTTGGTAACATACTTTCTCAATCGATACAATTGTCTGGGGTAGAATGATAAAGTGGCACTCGGAAGCAGACAACTGCAACTTATTTGTGCCACAAAATGTAGGGAAATGAACAAGAGAATCAATGTTGTCTATTTTTTATTAACGATTGACTACAATATATGTTAGACATCTCGTGTCTCCCCTTTTTGGTGGTTTTATTTTCTATTTTTACTTTTTGGAAGAGTTTTGTTTAAGTTGCTACTTTGGGTGTCCTGTTTTTTTACTATACAGGTGGAGTTTGGGGAAACTATCGACTTATAGTCATAATTCTCCAAGCACTTCTTCAGGAAAATTAATAAAAGGGAAACTAAAATATGTTTTGCCCATGAAATGACTAATATTTAATGATGTGCAATTTGTTTTTGTTTTTCTTTTTAACCACTAAAATGAACAAAATTATATCCATATTTTATTTAATAAAATGTTCATTTTAGCAAATAAAATATGAAAATGATAGGCCAGGGTAATGTAAATGGGTGTAAACGAAGGAAAAATATGTCCGTTTTTGTTATACTAATTAAAAAACTGAAATAAAACACTGCATGTGTGCCCTTTCCGAAAATGGTACTAGAAGCATTGCTGCTATTTTTAAAAAGGGCAGCTGGCCTGTGCATGTGCAGCGTCGTTTTGCGCATAAGCAGACCAACTGTCCTCTTGCAAAATGGCGCCAACGCTGTTGTTACAAAGGCAAAACCAAAAGTCAAGAGGTAAATTAACAGCAAACAAACAAACAAACAAGAAAACACCGTCTATAAAAAATATATCACATACACTGATTACATCTGAAGAAAGAGCAGTGTTTGATAGGAAAAAGAAGGGCAGCACTCAGTGAAAGGAATAGCTTTAAATACTAGAGTCTGATTTTCTGTTTGTATCCTTGAAATAAAGATCAATGTCTTAACCAACCATAGATATTGCTGCTTTAGTTTGAAGAAATAAATTTCTTAAGGAAAAGTTCAGTAAGTATGAAACAGCTGATGGAATAGTCCACGTCTTGAATATTTAGAGACCGTTAAACTATATTAAACTTTCATACTAGAGTTTAAAGGTCTCTAGTATAGCACTAGAGAATTTATTTGGTAAACATATGAGAGAGGCTTGCCCTTTTAGGCTGCGTTACCACCTGTGGCGGCAATGGCAGCAGTGGAAGAGACGAGGGAAGACGTGGCAGCGCAGAGGAGCCGGCTGATGGGAAAAGAGCTGGTGCGAACAGGGATTTGCCAAGGCTTCTCTCGCGCATGTCAGGCCACAAAATACTGCCCTGTCATGCATGAGAGAAGCCACAGCAGATCCCAATTTACACCGCCTCTTTCCCCATCAGCCAGATCCTCTGTGCTGCCGCGTCTTCCCTCACCCCTCCCGCTGCCGCCACCACCACCGCAAGTGAGAACGCAGTCTTAGATGTGGCTATTTGTTAACATATGAATGCATGACTTTCAAGAGATGTTGAGGTAATATTTATACAACATTTTTAGAGACTCAATGTGGCTATATACAGTACCCAGATTGTGGAGCCATTTTTACTCTAAAGTTTTTGCTCTAAATATTAATATTCCCTAAAGTTTTAAATGCTAAAAGTCCTCAAGTAATATTCTAGAGTACTATTTGTTAACATATGTGATAAAATTATAGACTTGGCTATATTTATTTAGCTTCAGAGGTTTTGTTAATTTGCCCAGTTAGTAAACATGTGGGGTTCTAGTTAAACCTGATGTTTCTTTTATTTAAATTTATTTAAATCTTGAAAAGCATTACCTCTATAAAAGAAATATTTTAACAACTGCCTTCCGAAGACAATATAGATATATATTTAATTATTTCAGTTTCAAGGTGCACATCATAAACAATGTTTCTGTTGTTTGCATTTATAAAAGAGTATCATGCCTAATAGAAAATTAGATAAACAAAAAACCTACCGCTTTACAAACTTAGTTAAGGCAGATTCATACCAAGCAAACTTTAACAAACCTAGAAATTGTGTGTTAGGGCTCCCGCCTTAACTTCCACACCATGTAAGCAGTAAACCTGTTGTATGGCTTCGTATACTGTGCTCGCTTACAACTGAGGCTCCATGCACCCACACTTTGCCTTGGTCTTTCAGCTCCAATCCTCTTCCTTTGCAGGTTGGGTGCAACACTACCTCTCCTCCTACCTCTCTGACCACTCCTTTAATGTGTCTCTCTCCAACTCCGCCTCCTCCTCCTTCCCCCTCTCAGTTGGTGTTCCTCAAGGCTCTGTTCTTGGCCCTCTCCTCTTCTCGATCTATACCTC
>QEPC01012478.1:755882-832219 GCA_003113815.1 Sphenodon punctatus | reverse complement strand
CAGGAATCAGGCCTGATTCTTACCGGGGATCAGGGAGGGGACAGGATGGGGTGGGGCTGCACGGCGTGACATGCAGCCACACAGCCCCACCCTCCATGGTCCCCCAGCCGCTTGCCCTCTAGAAGACGGGAAGGTACAGCGGCCAATCCGGCTGCTGCACCCAATCCCATCCCGTGGTTGGAGCCAGATTCCTGGATAGGGCTGGTGGCCAGCTGTTCAGCATGACCATTTCCATCCCCGTCACAGATCATGGCCAATCTAACCACAATTCTGGAGGTGAGACTGGCCTCCCCTCCAGAATCGTGGTTATTTTGATTCCTCCCAGGTATTCACTGTGGTGAACATCTGGCGGGAATCTTTTAGACGTTACAGGACAAACGGTCACCACAGGGGATTCACTGTGGTTGACCGTGGTCTCATAATGTCTGAAATTACCCTATGTCATCTATTCTGCAAGCTGAAGAGCCCTAAACTATCAAGCTTCTCCTCATACAGAAGCCATTCCATACCTTTGATCATTTTGGTTGCCCTTCTCTGTACCTTTTCTAGTTCTTCTATGCGTAATTTCAGATGTGATGGGCCCCGAGGCCCACCACGCTGAACATTGGACTGGGATCCATTTTGGATCCTGGTCAGGAATCAGGCCATCCATCCTTCAGACATGCCGGCCTGATTCTGGAGGGTGATCGGGGAGGGGCGGGGTTGCACGGGGAGGGGGCGGGGGTTTGTGGCACGACATGTGGTAGCACAGCCCCACCCACCCATGCTCCCCCGGCCACCTGCCTTCCAGGAGAAGGGTGGGTGCAGCGGCCAATGCGGCTGCTGCGCCTGATCCCATCCCATGGTTGGGACCATGATCTGGCAGGGCTGAAGGTAACAGACATTACCTTCATCAATTTCTGGATAATGGCCAATCCAACCATGGTTGGGGCCCAATCCCACCATGATTCTGGACCTCCTGGGGGTCGGATGTCTACAATCATGGTCAATGTGATTCCTGCCGGAGGTTCAGTGGGGTGAACTTCTGGCGGAACTCACATCAGATGTTACAGGAATAATGACCACCACAGGGGATTCACTGCGGTTGACCGTGATCTCGTAATGTCTGAAAATACCCTATGTCTTTTTTGAGATGGGGTGACCAAAACTGCTCACAGTACTCTAGGTGTGGTCATACCATAGATCAATATAGAGGCATTACAATATTTTCTGTTTTATTCTCTAACCCTTTCTGAATGATTCCCAATATTCTGTCTGATTTTTTTTACTGTCGCCACACACTGAGCTGAAGATTTCAATGTATTGTCTACAATGAGTCTAAGATCCCTTTCCTGAATGGTTACTTCTAATTTAGAACCCAGCATCATATACATATTGTTTGGGTTATTTTTCCCTATGTGCATCACTATGTGCATTAAATTACTTCTGGCATTTGTATGCCCAGCAGTGGTGACTGGTGGGTTCCAAGACTGGTGAGGTGCAGGACACCAGTCTTGGATCACCTCCCAGGGCACCTCCAAGAAATGGGAGGACCCAATAGTAGGCGGAGCCTAGCTAACAGTTGGCAGAGTCAGCAGTGCACATGCAAACACAGAACAAGTAAAGCAAACCTTGTTAAGCCAACAATATTATATGACATCCTTAGCACACAACAAAAGCAGCAGCATTGAGTTCCATTTGTCCCCCCATCCCAAAACATGCCACAATGTTCTGTTGCAATGTAAAAGACATCTGCTGCAACCAGACAGGGAACATTTATTCGAAAACTAGCTATTCGTGAACCAACATGTGGTTCTAAAGCAGACAGTTTAGGTAGACAACAGCAAAGTGGGCATCTTAACCAAGGGTACCTATGGCCAGTGAGGGCCTGCACAAAATGGCCACCACCTTTGCACATGCTTGGTCTTGCCTCGTTTGAGAGAGGAGGGGAGCCTCCTCGCACATGCAAACACAGAGCAAGCAAAGTAAACCATTTTAAGTCAACAATATTATGTGAAGTCTTTAGCACACCACAAAGGCGCCAGCGTAGAGTTCCACTTGTCCTCCAAAACATGCTACACAGTTCTGTTGCAATGTAAAAGGCAGCTACTTCAACCAGACAGGGAACATTCATGCAAATACTAGCTATTAGTGAATCAACATGCGACTTGGTGGCCTTCTTGCAGCAGAAAAGTCAAACTGGCACTGCAAGGGGGCCATTTTAAACTGCAGGGAAAATACAGCAAAGATTAGAAACTCTTCCATCCAAGCCCCCCCCAAATATAAATAAATAAATAAATAAATAAATAAACAGAAAGAGACAATTAGGTTGACAGGGTCTCACACAGGGTAAAAAAACAGCACGGGCTAAGTAAATATGTTCAAGAAGAGGAGGTGAGGCAGCACATTCCTTCCAAAAGGCCCACAAAATTATCCCTGCCAGCAATACATGCCCAGGGGAGTGGGGTACGTATGTGTAAAAGAAAGTACAAGCAAACTATGTACAGGAGATCGGGGTAGGGAATTTGTTTGTTTTTTTCAAAACTTACCAGTTTTCTGAAATGATAAGTCCTCCTAATTGCTCTAGTCTTGAGTCTGAGAATCACCTTCTGTTCTTCTTCCCTCCAAACAATGAGACCAGGGAGTCCAAATAAGTCCCTGGTCACTCCCATCTTGTAAAAAAGGGAGGGGGAGCTCTCTCTCTCTTTCCCCTCGCCTCCGATGAATTTAGGAAGGAAAGAGGAATGAGTTCTTTCCCTCCCTCTTCCCACTCTGGCCTGGGGGAGGGGGGAGAGGAGCTCAGTGGTGGCCAGAGTGGCTAGAAAAGGCACCTTAAACACCCCCTAGGCCTTGCTGATTGGCTAGTTTCCTCCATAGGATCCCAGCCAAGGGGTCCATGGCACCTCCCTCAGTCCCTCCCCAATCCTCCTTCTTGCTTCCTCAGTCCCCTCCCCGCAAGACCCCTCCTGTTCCCCCAGCCCCCTTCCCCGACAGTCTCCCCTCCTGCTCTCTCAACCCCCTCTACCCACAGAGTCCCTCCCTTCAGAGCCCCCCTTCTGCTCCCTCAGACCCCTTGCCCCAGGGAACTACATTGAAGTCAATGGCACTCTCAATACAGAATGTTAGCTCCACCTTAACTAATGGAGCCACTAGCGTGGCTCCATAATAACTTGAAAAGTTGTCCCGTTTCCATGTATGGTTTTCCTCCTGTAGAAGCTGTTTTTGCAGTGAAACGCTGATGTCAAGGATAAAGAGGGTTAACAGTGGTTTATACTACGGAAATAATTCGAGGATAACAGAAGATAATATATCAGAAATATCCCAAGACGTGGACTATTCCAACAGCTGTTCCATTCTGACTGAAACTTTTGTTACAAAAATTATTTCTTCAGACTAAAGCAACGTTCATGGTTGGTTAAGACTTTAGTCTTTATTTCAAGGATACAAATATAAAATCAGACTCTTTAGAACTTAAAGCTATTCCTTTCACTGAGTGCTGCTCTTTCTTCAGATGTAATCAATGTATGTGATATATTTTATATAGGAGGTGTTTTCTCGTTTGTTTTTTTGCCATCAACGCTGTTGTGACATTTTCGAAAAGGCCTGCATATGGACAGAATGGTCCAGTGACCATTTTGTACACATAGGATTAGCTGCTTAAAATATTTTTAATTCCACAGGGCTACCTTGACAGTTGGAAGATGTTAGTGTCTTTTATCCCTCCCCTGTACTAGAAACTTATATGGACATGACACAAGGTGATTTTCTATTACCCTGATCCTTTCTATATGCAGGAGAAACCTTCCTGGGCCTCGGTAAGATGGCGTAGAGAAGACTGGAATCATCAGTTTGGCACAAAGGTACTGTCAGAGCTTATTACATCTGATGATCTGACCATAAGATTTGGGACATTGCAATAAGGCATTTCATAATTTTGTGCCTTTTCAGTAAATTTTACAGCAGCAAGCACTGTGTTGGTAAAGATCTGGAAACAGATACAGGGTGGAATTAGAAAAAAATCCATTTTAATTAAGGAAGCAGAAAGACATGGTCCCTTTTCCTCATTGTGCCATTGGAAGTGCAGCTATCAGCTTATTTCTTTCTACCCTACAAGGCTATTTTCACAAAGAAGAGAGGTCTATCTTTCTGGAGATACTTGTTGCATCACTGAAAATAAAAATGGAGACTCTTGTTGCATTGCTAAATATCCCCCTGTGTTGTGGGTACTGATGAAATTGTGGCCAAAGTTCTATCTTTGGTTCCAAAGCAGCAACCAGGGATGGTCTTACCACAGGGTGACTGCCTTGGGCCCTGCTGATTTCTCTAATTGTGGGGGCCCTGTAGATGCCCGTATTTTATCAGGGAAGGGCAAGGGGCTCCCACTCCCTCCCAGTGGGGCCCCAAACATGACCATCCTCTAGGACGCCACAGAGGGTGCTCTCAAAGTAGCAAGGAGGGGACATCATGACCCCCAAATTTTATCTTCACTATGGACTCTGCAAAGTCTGAAGTCACACATGGATGGTAACCAGATTCTCTTGTCCAAGAGATACACCTGTTCAAATCATAACTTTTTTGTTTGTTTGCTTTGCTTAAAATCAGAGCTCCAATCACCACTATAGTTATTCTTAGCTAATACAGCTATAATTTCAATACAATGCTAAAGCATGAGAAATCATTGGGTGTTTTTACACACACATTTCTCCTGGATTGCTGTTACATCCTGGACTTTCTTTGTGTCTAAATCACTCACCCAGGTCTAAAACATCCGGATCTTTGAACTTCTGCGTAGAACTTCTGCGAGAACCTTTGTGTGTAAAAGGTTCTCCTGGTAAACGGCTTTGCTCCAGGCAGCTATGGTCACTTGGTTTCCATGGCAGCCTGTCACATCTACAGGCGTGACTACTTTAGACTGCCTTGGGGCAGTGTGTGTGTGTGAAGAATGCATATGGAACTTACTTGTGGACTTGTAAACCCAGAAGATTGAAAAATCTGGAACTTTAACATGAGTGTAAAAATGCCCATTTTAAATCAGGAAAGACGGGGCCATTTAAAGAAGGAAAGCAAAAGCTATTCTGATATTGAAATTAAGCTTCCAAAATGAAAAAAAAAATGCTGATAGGACTTGGCCCTTTCTCTCCTTAAGATAACAGACTATGAAAATCAGAGAGACTCTCATCCATCAGTTTGTTATACTTCCTTCTCCCAATGAAGTAAATTTCTTCACTGAAGAAAAAAAAATGTAATTAAGTTTGAAGCGCTGCTGCTACTCTCCATCTTTCAGAAAGCATACTTCTAAGACAGTATTAAATTCAATTAAATATAAAAAGTTAAGTAGACTTTTTAAAAAAAGAAACCCTCATACGAACACACCATATAGAGGGTAGTTGTCAATAGCCTTGCTTTAGGCCATGGAGCTCCCAATCTCATTTATTGGAGTCAATGGAAAACTTTCCATAGACTTCAGACAGGATCAGACCCCACTTGAGCAATGGCAGTTTGATTTATTACATTAATAGATCATCCCATACAGCTATCTGAAGATGTATTGCACCAGTGCTTCGTCAAAGTTTCTTATCTGTGATGAAGGTGTAATATATGCTGGCAATGACCTGTTGTAAAGTTTGCTATGTTGTAATGCTTTAACAGAAAAATATTAGACAGACGGGAATATATTCGGGGGAGGGAGTAATGAAGAGAGTAGGTGGTCAAGCAATAATTAGAAAAGGATGCCCCGGAGGCATTCATTGGAACAGCTGTTTAAACACTCAAACCTAGGGCTTGTGTCTGGAACTCTGCATTTAGACAAAACTCCAGCTGAATTCAGAAAAAAAAAAAAGTTTAATAATTCACTCTGAAGAACAGAGACCTACAGTTTAGTAAAACAGCATCACAAAACCTTAAACAACAAGTCCTTGGGCGATTAGTCTACATTTCCATGAATATGGAGTAGAACCTTAAGAGGGACAAAATTAGATAATGCAAACTATGAATTGTTTATAAATGTCAAGATTTTATCCAAATAGCTATGACGTTCCAAGAATCCCATCTGGATGAAGTTTGCAGGCAGGGGTGTTGCTATGTTGGAATGGACCTTGGTGCAGAAGATGGAAGGGGGGCCCTGACTCAGGCTCCATGGGCCCTATTGCAGCGGCAGCACCTGTTCTTATTCTCGCTACTCCCTGGTTTTAAGTAGGGAAGTTATTCTGCTTTCTTTCACAAGAAACCTTTTACCTTCCCTGAAGATACAGTGGTTATTACCTAGGAAAGGAACATCCCAGTTCAGTTTCAAGTATACTCCTAACATAAGCTTTCATCCCTCAAATCATCTCAACATAGGGTATTTTCAGACGTTACCAGATCATGCTCAACCACGGACAAACCTCTGTGGTGGTGAATGGTCCCGTAATGTCTTGTTGCTCGCCGCCAGATGTTCACCATGGTGAACCACCAGCGGTGAACAAAATAACCACGCTTTAGGGTGAAAACAGACATGATGCTAATCACCCTTTAACCACCCTTGGTGGTCATTTATGCATGTGTCGGGGCTGCATAGGGCACCAATACAGCCCTGCAACATGCATAAATAACCACCAAGAGTGGTTAAAGTGTGGTTAGCATCATGTCTGTTTTCACCCTTAGAGGATGGTCCGGGCACCATCTCCGAAAGCGTGGTTAATTGAACCACGGCCTGCAATCGGTGGATGGTAACATCTGTTATCGCTGCAGATTCCGGGTCGTTGCCCAGAACCTGGGACAGAATCAGGCAAAGCAGCCGGATTGGCCACTGCTCATGTCTGTCTCCAGGTGGGCAAACTGCTGGTGGAGCATGGGGGGGCCGGAGCTGTGCGGCCGCACATTGTGCCACGCAGCCCCACCCCCTCCCCAGATTCCCTGCCGGAATCAGCCAGCTCGTCTGTTGATGGGCCATTTTGATTCCAGCGGGGAATCAAAAAGTAATTCCGTGATGGGGCCAATAAGCGCCCCATCATGTCTGAAATCACCCATAATTTCATGGTAGTGGTGTTGCTAATATTGCAAAACAGGTAGATTTCCTGATGATGGACTTGCATCTAGATTTCCACATCTATCTTCAAATCTTTTCACTGAGAAAAACCTGACTGCTTTGAAGATTGGGCTCTTAAGTATTTTGGCTTTTTAGACTAACAGCTTGATGTTATTTGCTTCAGAATGATATGCAATGAATATTACACAATTTGAGGTATGGTGTAATGAATAGTAGGGCTATTTTTTCCCAGGCCCCTGAAATTTATTCAAATTGTTCTATATTTCTGAAATGATATTTGGTAGTCATTGATATGGTGTGCTTCAAATATAATACAATTCATAACTATGCTACTAGATTACACTGCCAGCCAGATTTTGCCTGGACTTGTTGGAATTGTTTGTCTTTGCATAGCGTAATGTAACCATTTAATTCAAATTCAAATTTGTTTATTATTGCATAACCAAAGGGTCATAGCAAACCTATTTATCATATACATAAAACCGTTCAACATATAAAATTAAGAATTGGTGAAGCAAAAGAGTGGCACTTCAAACACATGATCGTCTCCCTCATATACATACACAATAGAGTAAAATAAATTAAAATTAAACTTTAAACTTAAAGTTTAACATAAAATTAAACTTTGTATCAGGGGGCCGGTCCCACCATCATCCCGACCCCCCACCCCGGTCACCCTAAATGTAATATAGATATAAAACCATCCACATAATAATTATGGGAGCCCAGGATGATTATAAGCAAAAGTATATTTGAGCAAGTGTCATGACCCAAAATATGCACCTACATTGGAAGTTTAAATTCTAAGAACTTATTACACAAACAAAAAGCATGCTGCAAAAAAACAGCAATAGCTATGGTCAAAGTGGGGGATAGATCGGCAAGAGGTGATCTTCCGGGACATCTGTTCAAAAAAGGTTCCAGGTACTGCACTCTCAATTGGTCATATAAGTGACAGTGAAATAAAATATGCTCTGTTGATTCTGTAATTTGGAAATCAAATGGGCAAAGACGCTGCACATAAGGCATTTTTGAGGTAACCATTTGTTATAGCTAAAAAACCATGCCAAATCAGGAATCAGCAAGTCATAGAAGAACCAGAATGTCATAGGCTGCTTTCTCACCTGATTTGGCAGTGGTGGCAGCAGGAGGGGCGAGGGAGACATGGCAGTGCGGAGGAGCCGGCGGCAGGGGAAAGAGCTGGTGCAAATGGGGATCTGCCGTGGCTTTTCTCGTGCATGTCAGGGCAGGATTTTGCACCCTGACATGTGCAAGAGAAGCCGCAGCAGATCCCCATTCTCACCGGCTCTTTTCCTGGCCACTGGCTTCTCTGTGCTGCCGCCTCTCTCTTGCCCCTCCCGGTGCCGCCACCACCACCGCAGGTGAGAATACAGCCATAGCTAGCGGACCATTTAACATACTGAGTTTCAGGGACCAATAGTTTGAGCCAAGTCAAGAGACAAGGATTAAAGTGGAAAGAAGAGGCAAGGGTTGTGTGTATCTGATTCTTGCCAACAAAAGAGGTAACTATTGCATTGTACAGACTTCCTGCTTCCTGTTAAGAGTGGGTTGCTAATGAGAAAACTGGAGGATACAGCTAGGCCACCAGGGTAGCCTCAGGAATAGAGCTAGGTACTGGCATCATGAAAGCAAAGCCCCATGGTCTTGGGTTCAAGACCCCATTTCAATCTTGCCATGAGATAAGAGGGTCTAATCTGATACTATATCGTTGCAGACAGATGTCTTCTTAAACCATTGCAATTTTTCCTTCATTTAACAGTCTGTTCTAATAATAGAATCTTAGCATTGGAAAACACCCCAAAGGCCATCTAGTCCAACCCCCTGATCAATGCAGCAACTCCACAACTATACCATCCCTGGTAGATGGCCGACCAATACTGGGCTGGCCCTACTGCAGGGCAGCTCGGGGCGGCTGCCCTGGGTCCTGCTCCTAGGGGGGGCACACTCAGGGTCCCCAGCTCCTGGCCTGATAGTGGCTGGGAGCTGGGGACCCCAAGCACAGGGACCCTGACCGACTCCAAATAACAGCCAGTGGAGGGGGTCAGCAGGAGTGAGGGAGAGGCAGAGACTCCGCCTCTCCCACACTCTGTGCCCCCCTTGCTGCCTGTAACAGTCTTAGCCAGGGGAAATGAGGGAGAGAGGCAGAGGCCCCATCTCTCCCTCATTTCCCTTGACTGAGAAACTGACAGGCAGGGGGGGGCACCCATGGAGTGAGGGAGAAGTCAGGCCTCTGCTTCTCCCTCATTTCCTTCTAAAATGAGGAAGAAGCAGCCAGAGGCCCCGCCTCTCCCTCACACTGCTGGTCCCCTCCGTTGCCTGGCTGTTTTGACCAGGGGAAATGAGGGAGAGGCAGAACCTGTGCCTCTCTCTCCCTCATTTCCCTTGGTCGATATTGTGACAGCCAGCGGGGAGGGAGCAGAATTTACGGTGGTGGTGGGCAGTGCAGTGGAATATTTAATCTTCTGCTGCAGTGCCCACCCCACCTGAAGCTCCAAGCCTTGCATGGGGCCTAAACCAGAGGTGGCAGTGGCGGTGGCAGTGGATCAGGATCCAAATGGCTGCTCAGACTTGGGGATGGGTGGAGGGGAGTGCCCCATCACCCATCCCCGAGCCTAGGCCGGATAGCGCACCGCCCCCAGACTGAGGAGCGCCCCTAGGTGGGAGTGCCCCTAAGCATTTGTTCCCTGCCCTGGGCCCCGCTTATGCTAAGGCCGGCCCTGGTCCAGTCTCTGTTTGAAAACCTCCACTAAAGGAGAGCCCACCACTGCACTATTACAGGCTTCCCTATTACAGCAGTGCCCACACACCTCATCCTGGATCCAAGCCACACTGCGATGGCAGTGTACAAAAATAAATTGAAGGTTAGCTCTAAAGAGATCTGTGGCTGAAACGTCTTCTTTGCCAAAGCATGTGAAACAATACGCTGCATCCCTTAACTGACAGACACAACACCGACATCTTTATGACATAAGAAGTGACATCTTGAGATTCCTGTCTCATCCATGTTCAGGATTGTCAAATGACAAGGCAGGCTAGCACATATTCTGCACCTCTGCCTTTGGGGCTGTCTCTTTTGAGTTCAGAGGTGAATATTCAAAAACAATAGAAGTTTATTAGTAGTTTCGTATGGGGTAGTTTACTGAAAAGCCAGGTTTGGGTGCTGGTGAATGAGAAACTAGGCACTTTTGAATAAAAGTAGTTTAGAAAGCTTTCAAAAGAAAAAAGATACCAATTTCTGTCACTTTTCCAAGGGGGAGAAAATCTAGATTAAGGTATGAAAGATTCCATGACAAATCAGATTCCTGCAATATTTCTTCTTAATAAGGGAAACTATAAATGCAATCTTTGAGCTTCTGCCACAAAAGCGTATGCCAAATTGAGCTCTTCTGGAGTATTTCTTTATGTATATGCAATATATTTCTCTCCTACGTGTCCATCCATTCCCAGTACCACACAAATAGCAAAACAATGCTTCATTTTGCTTGAAATGACTTAATAGCAATTTTGACAGCAGTTGGTGGACATATCCCACAATACCAGCCCATGTTTCATTACATTCCTGTCCCATTTATAAACTGCACGTAGTGAAAGGAAAAATAAATAAATAACATTTATCAAAGAGTCCATTAAGCTCAAATATATGCTAGCACAGTGCACTGCATTTTCTTATTTGTGGAAAATCAATTCCCCCTTTTGCTAAAAAGTATCCACTAAATGGCATTATGGTTCAGCAACTGCAGCATTCATTAATTTTTGCTTGATATTAAATGCAAACAAACCTGCAAAGATCCGATTCACTTCAGAGAGTCAGCTAAAAATTTCTGACTTCCCCCATCTATCCATTACATTAGTTTATGCTGGTCTTTCTCAGTCTATTAAAGGTCTAATCATAGCACACCAAAAAGGATACTCTCTTATTATATTAATATACAGTAGTGCAGCTGTGATACTAACTTACCAAGTTGGATAAAATGAAAAGAAATAAATAAAACAGAATGGCAAATTATACCTTAGGGCCTGCAGGCCATGCATTATAGAAGAACGAAAACATTGGTGTTGGTATGTTTTAATACTGAATAAAAAGTAAGGTTATCATCATAATCTCTTATCATCAGGTAATAGCAAGATGACAGCCCCATTTGTGAGCTGTGAGCATCATGTTAAACTCACACAACATTCCATGCATAGTGACATCTAACACAAAGGGTGCAGTTGAGCATGGTATGCACAGTCAAAGGACCCTGATATCAGCGAGCTCCATACCACAACACAGGGGAATCTCAGGCATTTCCTCCATTCCATCTAGTTCCCTGGGCACAGTTTCATCTCCAGCTGCCAGTGATCAAGCCCTCAAACCACAAAGCACTCAAAGATTGAAAGTAAGACTAAATCTATTCCTAAATCAACAAGCCACTCCTACTGTAAGGGTTGGAGTCCAGGATATGGGTAGACTCAGAGTTCAGGATATGAAAGATGGGGTCAGAGTGAAAGTCCAGGTTCAAGGCAGGTCAAGAAACAAGCCATAGAAACAAGGGGAACACAGACAGGTAGGGGTGGTACTCAGAGTGAAATTTCCATGGGTGTGTGTGTGTGTTTCGGTTCTTTCTGAATTTTGGATATAATTTTAGTTATAAAATTATAACTCCTTCACCCCCTTCTTCTCCTTCTCACTCTGCTGCTGGCTCCCCTGCTCCTCCCTCTCCCTCCTCCAACAGCCTTTGTCCAACTGGCCTACCCCTTATTCTCGCTCATGCCTATTCCCCTTCCTCCCCCTCACCCCCCTTACCCATTCCCTGCAAGCCTCCCCTCCCCTCCACCGCCCCTCATCCGATCCCTGCACACCCAGACACTCCACATCCCATTTTGGCCAGTGTGAGGCTGGTGAAAGACCCATACCCTGCAAGCCCCCTCTCCCCTCCCCCTATCCAAGCTATGCAAACCCAGCCGCTCCGCATCCCCCGACCCACTTCTTCCTCTCCGCCTTTCCCAATGCCTGCTAGTTGTTCCCCAAATACTTCTGTCTGCCCTCCTCTGCATACTGCTGCAACTAACCTGATTGTAACCAAGCCAAGCACGTGCACCTGAGACATCATAGCTGCCTGAATGTTTGTTTGTTTTCTCCCTTGTCTCTCCCACTGTCCCCTCTCCCTGTCTCCCCCTCCTTGTCTTTTAGATTGTAAGCCATAGGCAGAGACCGCATCTATTTCTATGTTCTGTAAAGCGCCAGGCACACGGCTGGCACTATACAAATGTTTATAATAAAATAATAATAATAATAATAATAATAAATTTCAGTTTTTTCAGTTTCGGATCTTTTCCAACCAAAGCAAGTGCAACCAACATAGACATGACAACACACACAGCATCAAAGTGCAGTGAGCTGACGTGCGCAGTTGTCAGTGCCAGTAAGCTGAAGTTTGTTACAGTTGAAGTCAGTTCTCCATATCACTGCAAAAAAGGAAAAAAGGAAATGAAAAGAAATCTGTAATGACTCGAATTTCCAGATTATGGTTTTAAATCCAAAAGAGCCATTTTCTGATTTTGGTTCTATCGAAAACCAAAATCCCCATCCTTATAGACAGGTCAGAGGGAGACATGGAGTAAGTCAAATGGTCCATCTAGCTTCCTGTGGCTGAAGGCCTGTCTTTAGACAGGGGTGTTTTCACATGTGAAGCCACCATGGGTGACCACGGTTTACTCCATGTAGCCACCAGCGGTGGCATCATGTTTGATCCCATCCACCAGGTCTTACTGCAGGTGGGATCAAGGTGCTCCCCAGACCATGGCATTATTCAGCCTGTGCTGTGACCGAGGTCCCTGCCAGCTCACAGCATGGTCTTTGCCCTTCACAGTCTGGGGAAGCCATCCCCGGACCGAGGTAGAGTGGGTCGTCACATGTGATGGCACACTCTACCTAACTCGGGTTCGGGGCCGAAGATTTTCCAGGCTGCTGCAGTGACCTCATAGGCCACCGCACCCGCTTGTCAGGGAGGAGGGCGGGCCACACACAGCAGCACTGGGGGTGGGGTCATGCAGACTATGTCCACATGTCACACCTCCCCAGCCCTGGATGATGACATGTCTTTTCAGTGGTCTGGCTGGATCCTGCCCAGCCTTCATCACAGACAGGATCAAAGCATGGCAGTGCATAGTGCTGTCACATTTGAAAACACCGCAGGAAGTTGAGAGGCATGACAGCGGCTGAGACATAAATGAGGGGGTGTGGTCACAGCAGGATAGGAAGGTCTTTTGAGATAAGTGGCTGGGCCTTAAACAAAGGGTGATTTCAGATGTTATGGGCTCCTGAATCACCACAGTGGATTCCCACAGGTGGGGAGCTGAACAACCACCCCCCATGGTCCAGGAAAGCCCTGAAAAGACGTGATGGTAGTGGGACCATGGCAGGGAATTGGGCCAACAGACCACAGCCTGGGGCAGTGCAACAAACATGATGCCAATACCGGGCAGTGGTCAAACCACCCAGAAGGCACCGGGGAGGGGCGTGAGGCAGACATGGCCAACTGAGGGCAAATGAAGCCAGACGCACCTAAAGAAAATGCCCACACAAGAGAAATGGGAAGGGAGGGGGAGGAGGGAGAAGAGCTTCTGAGGCAGCACACACAACAGGCACAGAGACAACGAGGTCACAATGGAACACACAGCACAAACATGCGCCCAGGCACCTACACACCCACACGGAAAAGTAAGGGAAAGGGGAACACTGCAGGATGGACAGCACACACAGCACAACGGGCACAGGGGGGGGTAAGGGGGACCCAGGGTCAGGGAAGCAGGGGAAGTCAGCCCGGGGGCAGGGCAGGACACGGGGAACAGCAGCCAGAACCCCAACAACAGCACAGGCTGCGAGGGCAACCCCACAGCTACACAGGCAGCCCTGGCCCTCAGGGGCAGAGCACAGGCACAGGGGGAGGCCACATGGAGCAGGGAGTGGCTCGGGAACGGTCAAAGAGCATGTCAGACCGCATCCGGGAACGGACCTCATGCGCCGGCAATGGTGCGATGAATGGGATAGAGGTGAGCCAGAGCCAAGGAGAAGTGCAGCCGATCCAACCCCCTCCCCCCTGGGAGGAGGCCGGGAGTTGCAGTCCGGGGGCCCTGGAACCCCACGGTCACAGAACCTCCTGTGTCTGTGCCCAAGGGGAGAGCACAGGCACAGGAGGGATTGCCCCTGGGCTATGAAGAAAAGCAGCACCCAGTGTGCTGGGAGATGCCTTGGAGATCAGGACACAGCCAGAGGAGAAGGCAGACATGGAGGGGAACAACCGTTGCAGAGGTTGACAGGGGGGGCCCATGGAGGCACAAGCAAGGGCAGCAGAACCCCAGGAACCATCCAGCACAGCAGCAAGCCCTGGACAGCAGGGAGGGAGTGGACAGCGACCCACAGCATCAGGGCAGAGGTGGGAACTCACAGCAGGGTCAGCACCTAGGGCCCAGAAGGCACAGGGGGCCTCACATCCAGCTGCAGGAGGCCATGAAGGGGCCCGGGGTCAGGTGGCCCACCAGGTGCATGAAGTGGGGCCACTGGAGCATGCCCCATGGTATCCCAGTGCAGACATGTGGTGGGCGATGAGGTAGTACACCTCAAAGGGATCCTGCACAGCGAGTCCCCCTTGGACATTGTATCAGGACCACACACCAGCCAGCACCACCAGCTCCACCCCAGTGGGCTATGACAAGCCATAGTCAGCAGCTGGGGGCCACAGAAGGTGACCGATCTCCAACAGGTGGTGATATACCGCCCAACACGACCACTGGTACCCACGGGCCCCGTGAGCACAGCTAAAGAAGGACACGGCTAAGGAAGGACATCCGTCGGCAAGACAGGCCATGTAGGCATCCAGGCTGCATACAGGGAGAGCAGACATGGTCTCCGCTGCTGACCACCCCACACGCAAGCACCTCAACTCTGGTATGCACCCATCGGGAAAGGGACGCAGGCCAAGCGTCTCCGTATGCAGCCAGCAACCGCGGTGTTAACAGGAGACCTCAGTCCACGTGTGATTATTGGGGGGTGGGGGTGGTCAGTGCCCCAATATCCACTCATTTCTTTAATTTAGGGGAATTAGCCAAATTAGTCAAATTAGAGGTCCCTACATGTCCCAGGGATCAATCTGAGGAACAACACGCGCTACAGTCAGTTTATGTTACCCTCCCCAAATTTTAAGGAGGGAGAGAGTGAAAGGTTCAATAAAACTGAAACAGGTTTATTGTTGTATAAAAACAGAAGTACAAAGGCAAAAATAAGGTACACATACACACACACACAAGGTAATGCTGAAACACAGCCCCGGTCTCGCTGGCGGGATATGCAAAGGGAAAACATAAGCGGCTGTGGGGAAAGTGAAGGTAAAATGGGTGAGGGGGTCCAGTGAAGGCACAGTAAGGGAGAGAGAGAGAGAGAGAGTCTGGACCTGTAGTTTACCTCTCCAACTGATTGCACAAGGGATCAGCAGCCTGAGATCCAGCGCAGTTCAGGGGGTGGGGGGTGGAAGAAAAAGAGAGGGGCAGACCGAAGTCTTGGAGACCCCTTAGCACAGACACGTGCAGAGTGACCTGCACATATCTGCGTTCCAAGATTTCTCAGAGGTTGAGGGGAAAATCAGGAGAAGTTATAGGGTACTGGACAAAGGATTTGAGAGACTAAGCTGTGCAGTATGGAGTGTACAATGGGCTGATGTGGGGAAGCACCAAAACTTCTACTTTCATCACAAAAAGGGCTATTGGAGATGCATAAGATACTTTTGGCACAGGGGGAAAGAGTAAACAACAGTGGCTGGAAGGTAGTTAAGGATGAGACAAGGGTTTAACAATTGACTCCCTGGGACACAAAGGGCGCGAGAGAGAACACCTGGATTTCTTATGGGGGGGGGGGGAGGTTGCTGCTTCAAGTTCCAGCCATCGGTGCTCTACTGAATAGGAAGAATGCCTCTTAATGGCCCCATACTTTACTCCAGGCGTTTTCCTTTTTCCTCTCTTCCCCCAGGTTCAGGCTGGTATTTCACATGAGTGACCTACTTTCTGCTGGGTTCCATGGCGGCTGGGCCCAATCCTTGTTTACAAACCCCTCTAGCTATGGGGGCTATCCTTTCAAGCTCCCCTTTTCCGCGTGTTCTGGCCCTTGGTCACCAGTGAGGCCCGTCCCTCTAAGCCCTCCGGGTCCAAGTTTACTGGCCCTTGATTATACAGCGAGGGGGTGGGGGTTGTACCCATTTTAGGGAAGACTGAGGCCATCATCAACAATTCCCCCCATTTTGGGCTTTTTAATCCATTAAAATGGCCCACACATAATTACAGGGAGCACTCTAGGAGGTGCCACATCCGAACCCTGGCTGCCCAGTCCAATACATTCGCTCGCAACATGCGACACACCAGCCCGTTCCAGAAACACTATGACCACTACGGTCGGGTGGAGCCTGCTACTAAGACATCGGTAAACCATGATCTCAGTTCAGCAAGAGCCCTCTACTGATTGGGGGAAAGTAGTGTTTTGCAATTAAACAACAAAAGGGGGAAACTACTATACAATCAATGGGGAGGAGCAGCAAGAAACAGGAATAAGGAATACATAGTCCAGACCAGGGTTACTTCAAAATACACACAAATACTAAAACAATCTACACAAGGGGAAAACATCTAGGGGAGAAATTAATTTACATGAGGGAAAGGTGCCTAGGTGAAAAATCACTATACACAATAAAACTTTTCCATAGAATCAATACAAATATCCAAACTAAACAATTAAAATCAACAAAAATAAAATATACTTAGTACACCTGGGAACCGCCTGTTACATATACAGTCTGGCTAGATTCACCTGGGCTTCCTTCAAGAAGACCTGAAGGTATAAAAAGTATTGCCACAGGTTGAACTAGTTTAAGTACATGCGAGCCAATGGCCCTGGTTTGAATTTCCTTGAGAGATTCTGCATGCTTGAAAGGGTGAATCTCTCTCTAATTTTAGGTCCCAATTTCCAAATTATAATTCACCACCCCACATTGATAACCCGTGGCCATAAGGGCTGAGCCAAATTACCAGTTTGTACCTGTAACAAGGAGCTCTGTTCAGTGGGACAATTCCACTCAGGTGTATCTTTTTCAGCAAAATAATCCACAGGTTTCAGCTGTTAATGAGGGCTGAAACAACTTAAGACAAAGAGTTCCTTTGGCTGGGAGTGCAAAAGCTTGTCGTTTTTTCACCGCTATGTCCAAAGTTCCAGGCGGCGGGTCGCTTTCACAAAGTCACTAGTTCCCAAGTTTTTTGTGTTGGCACTTCTGGTGAAGGGCTGCTTCAAAACAGGAGGTAAGGGAAAGGTTTTGTACTTCAGAACAGGAAACGGCTGTTGAGTCAAGTGGGGGTACTTCTGCTCTCTTGGTCCTCTTGATCTTCCCCTCCTATTCGTGGCTGCCATGCAAATCTGGGATACCAGTGATTCTCTGAGGCCAGGAGTCCATCTACTGAGAGGCGGTGGAAGAGCTAGCTGGTTCTGGGGGCTGGCTCACTGGGGGATCCACAGGTTTCACTCACTGCTCCAATCACCTATCCTTTGGTACAGCCACTTGCAGTTTGGATTTCTGTTGTGACAAAAAGAAACTTGGGGGGGCTCGCCTGGAGGCAAGGGTTCCAGATCCAGGGGAGAAGCAAGCCACAGGGTGGGGCAAGGAGACCCCTTTACCCAAAGAACAGTGGTTGCTTCACTGCCCTATGGAGCTAGGGTGGGGTATGGACTCTGAGGTGATTTAAGGGAAGGGAAATAGCTGAAAGAGAAAAGGGGGAGGGGAGTTTATCGTCCCCCCTGTCATGTCCCAAATGGCTGCAGCTTCTCAATGGGCACACAAGCAACGATATCAAAGATTGGAAGCTTATGTCAGCCATTATCAGGCTGCCATCCCATACATACCATCAGGGCATCAGCAACTCTGCCCATCCCTCCTCAAGCTCAAGCACACACACCCCTACCTCTGCAGTCCCACAGGCACACCCACAGGGAGCCCCTCCACGTGTGTACATGGGGACTTATATACACATGCACGCCTCATACAAAACATCCATCACACCTGCACATGCGCTCACACAGTTTACACTCGTACATCCCACAGTCAAGCACACCCAAATCAAGCTGACCCACATAGCATCTCAAGCAGAGTCACTCGCACACACAAATCACTCACATGATCTCTATCATTCAAAAACCATAAACAAAAAAACAAGCACACGAAATGGGGGCTGGGGGGAGGTACCTCAAGCTACATTTCGCTTGCCGGAGCCAGGGAACACTGCTGCTGGTTAGGGCATAGTGTGGGAGTCACATGGAGAGGTGAGTGAAGTAAATTCCCCAAAACAGGTTGGTGAATGTCATCATCTCACTCCAAGCCCTGTCCTGGAGACCTGGCCATGGAGGAGAGCTCCTGGGGAACCCTACAGGACCCTGGACATTCCAGGGGTTGTTCCTAGGCATGGGGTTCATAGCATGCCCTGAGGGAACTGAGGAGTGGGGGCTGTTATCCATTAAAATAACCGTGTGTACTGGCTCTACTGACTCTACCTGTTGCTTTCAAGTGGGCCACTTACCTTCCCCCATCTCCCTCATAAAACCAGCCACTTGTTGGATGCCTGTACACAGCTCAACCCAGGTGATCTGTGCCAGATCTATCCTCCCTAATGCCATCCTAGTTGGGCAGGCCAGCCCTGCATGTACTGCCTCTATGAACTCCCAGTTATCATACTGCATCACCAGCCTTCCATTCCTTTGTACATGTACCACAACCTCTGCTAGGGCTCCCAAAAGCGTTTTCCTTACCATGTAGGAATCAGGCTGTTCCCCAGGGGCTTGAGTTTCTAAACAGAACAATCTGTGGGGGTTTTGCCTTGGAAGCATAACCCTCAATACCGCTTTCATCAATTCGCTACAGTTGGCACCATGGAGATCAGCCATGCTGAGCCCAGCTTCTAAAACTTGCACATCCGCAAGGGACGTGGTAGCTCTGGCCAGCTGTGTCAAATCTACCCCATCGGCCATGGGATACATTTGCCAAACCCTGGCCATCCATGACACCACTGTATCGTGATTCAGCAGACCCAACTGCTCTGCTACTGCTTTTGCCTGGGTGGGGGACCACCGAACCATCTCCCTCACTTCCTCGTGAGTCACACCCCCTCTTCCCCCCCATATGCTCAACATCCTGGCTCACTTTCGGGGCCAAGGGCTCTGGCATTTGCCATGCAGAGTTGTAAGGGGCCTCGGGGGCAGCATCTGGGGGCAATTTGGGATTCCACTCGGGCAAAAAACTGGTCTCTGCCTCTGGAAAATCTTCAACCCACACAGCGGCCACTAGGCCTTTGTGCAGATTCAGCTCCCCCCATAGTTTCCGAATTGTTGTTTCACATGCCTCATGACTAACTGCAGCCTAGGCAGTTCTGTTCTGATCCTCCAGGAAGTGTGCTGCTGACTGGGCTTGTTCTGAGTCCGCAATCCCTCTAAATCCTTTTCAGCTTCCTCAGCCCTAGCGACCACCCCCTTACCCTCTTCCTGAGTCTTTTCTAAAAAAGCAGTCAAATTCCATTTTTCTACTACCGAGTTACATTGGTCTCTTTCTAATTCTGCACATTTTGCCTCCAATCCCTTAACTTTCTCTCCCTCCTTCTCATATCGCTGTCTTATTTCCTTTAACATTTCCTTCATATCACAACACACATACCACAGCACCCAGGCTGCGCACATCTATTTTTTAGTGCCTCTTGGCTTTAATCTTTTGCAATAACTCACATAGGCTTCACATACCAAAGCCACCGGGTCCTCACTCTTAAAACACCTGGGCTCCCATAGACACTTTCCCTTTTTTGCTGCCCACTTTTCTAATTTTGGCCCTCCTTTCTGAGCATAGTGTCTACCTCGCTTGTGCTAGCTGTCATTCTGTAAACCAACCATGTGTATTTCCCTCTTCTACCTTTCACTGCCCCAAAACCCACTACCACAATCCCAGAGCTTTCTTTTTCTTACAGTCCCAGAATCCACTAAACTATAAATCCCAAAGCTGTCTTACTCTCTTACAGCTTCGAGATTAATTTCTCTAAAATCTCAGAACTATAACCTCAGCTCCAAGATTACCAGTCCCAAGATCGCCCACACAGCCCTAAGACAATACTTTTTTAAGGCCCCCAAAACTGACACCTCAGTTCAAGATCCACAACCCCAAGACTGTCCTTACAGTACCAAGATTAAAACTTCTCAAAATGACCCAAAACTGACACTATAGGTTCAAGACTTCCAAATTTCAGAGCTGCCAATGCAAACCCCAAGACCAAACTTTCTAAATGCCTCAGACCTGACAGTACAGGTTCAAGACCAATCATTTCACAGACCCCTGGACAGCCTCTAGCAATCCCAAGTCTTAAATTCCCACAATTGTCTCTACAAGTTCAGGACCAACAATTCCATAGATCCCTGGACTGCCTCTAGCACTCCGAAGATCCAAATCTCTAACAATCCCTGGATTGCTTTATATAGCCCCAAGATCACAACAACCCCACCCCCCCAAACTCTTAAATCCACAGGTCCAAAGAAGAAAGGAGAAGGTGCAAGAGGGCACAGAGATATGAAAGAGATAGAGTTTCGGGGGTTTGGGCTGGCTGTAACTACGTGCACCTCCGTGGATTTTTCACCTGTGTTCTGAGTGGATTACCATGTGATTGCCCACATTCCTCCACCAATCTGTTAACGGGAGACCTCAGTCCATGCGTGATTATTGGGGGAGTGGGTCGGTACCCCAATATCCACTTTTCTTTAATTTAGGGGAATTAGCCAAATTAGTCAAATTAGAGGTCCCCACATTTCCCAGAGATTAATCTGAGGAACAACATGCACTACAGTCAGTTTATGTTACCCTCCCCAAATTGTAAGGAGAGAGAGAGAGAAAGGTCCAATAAAACAAAAACAGGTTTATTGTTGTATAAAAACAGAAGTACAAAGACAAAAATAAGGTACACATACACACACACAAGCTAATGCTAAAACACAGTCCTGGTTTGGGTGGCGGGACACAAAAAGGGAAAACATAAGCGGCTGCGGGGAAAGTGAAAGTAAAATGAGGGGAGGGTCTGGTGAAGGCACAGCAAGGGAGAGAGAGAGAGAGAGAGAGAGTCTGGATCTGTAGTTTACCTCTCCTAGCTGATTGCACCAGGGATCAGTAGCCCGGGATCCAGCGCAGTTCAGGGGGGTGGAAGAAAAGGAGAGGGGCGGACTGAGGTCTGTGAGACCCCTTAGCACAGACACGTACAGAGTGAACTGCACATATCTGCGTTCCAAGACTTCTCAGAGGTTGAGGGGAAAATCAGGAGCAGTTATAGGGTACTGGACAAAGGATTTGAGAGACTAAGCTGTGCCATATGGGGTGTACAATGGGCTGATGAGGGGAAGAATCAAAACTTCTACTTCCATCACACTACTACGCCCCCACGAGGCACGGGGTGACTATGGATCCCTTCATGTGAAGAATGCGGTCCAGGGCGTCATAGTAGGGGGTGGTCTGGGCTCTGTGGCCGGACCGCCGATTGTTGTCCTTAATGGCCTTGTACCCCCTCTTGAGCTCCTTGACCTTTGAGTGGCACTGGACCACTGTCCTGTGGTGCCCAGCCACCTCCATGTCCCACATGATCTCCTGGTACGCGTGCTCATTCTGCTTGTTCACGGCTAGCTCCAGCTGGTGCTCCAGGGTCCCCCAGATCCTGATGAATTCCTGGGTTTCCCTGTGCCCCCCTTCTGGTTCTCCTGGTCCTCCTCCTCCTGGTCCTCCTCCTCTGCATGCCCTCTGCCCATCTCCTCCGGGGGCTCAGGCTCACGGGCCTGTTTCCATGTCTGTGGGTCAAAAGGGGGAGGTGGTTGGTTGCCGGGTTGCCTCATCCTCACGGCCCTCCCCCTTCCCCCCCTACCAGCCCACCCCACCCCCCCGGTGCCCCTGTGCCACTTCCCCCCCTCGCTTCCCTTACCCGTTTCCGGTGTGCCTCATCCACCGGGCCGGTTGTCGTCTCTGGGGCGGCCTATCCCGGATGCTGCTGCTGCTGCTGCTCTTCCTCCACCGCCTCCATGTGCAGCACAACCACCTTCTCCACCTGTGCCTCCTCCACCTCCTCCTCCTCCCTTGCTCTCTCTCCTTCCACTCTCCTCACCCTTCTGCCTCGCTCCATCCCATCATGTCCCCATGCTGCTGTGTGCCCTTTAAATCTCCCTCCCTGGCCTGTGTTGTTGCTCTTTACCTGGCAGTGCTGCTGCATGCTTTGTCCCCAGCTGGGAATCGTTTTGCTTGATTCCGGATGGTGGTTGCCATTCAGTCATTACATTTTGTTGTTTCCCGGTGGGAATTGCTTTGACCACCCTTTCGGAGATGGTCTGGGCCGGAGCTCCGGAAGGGTGGTTAATATTGTCCTCTCCTGGGGATTGTCTGTGATGAACATCTGGCGCCTGCCAGACGTTCAGGGCCCTTTGGCCCCGCCGAGGGGTTGTGTGTGGTTCACTGTGGTTGACTGTGATCTCGTAACATCTGAAAACACCGAAAGTAAAGCAGTGGTGCAGCAAGTCCAGCCACCCCTCCAAGAACTCCAGGGGCAAGTGTTCAAGACCTGGGTCTTGCCACCTACAGATCACCATTGTTGGGCTTAAAGTCCTCTTCTGTGTTCAGTACAACGTACCATGAAACTTGGAAGATGTTTAAACTATGAGATCAAAAATTAAAAGATATTGAAAATAAAGAAACAAAAAAGCATGGTAACAGAAACCCCAAAATTGCAGGGTATATTTTTGCATTTTGAATATGGAAGCTGAAAAGGGATATGTGTGTATGCCTGCGTATGAATTTGTGTTTTATCCAAACCTGAAAGCACAACCCTTGTATTGGACAAACTCTTGTTGCTGAATGTGCAAACGTTTTGATCTACCTTAGAGCCCTTCCTCACAACCTTCCTTGAAAGCTTAAATGTCTTAATAGAAGTTAATTCAATCACTAGTATAATCTTAACCATTTTACCTTTTGTCTCTCTCAAAGGTGGGGGTGACATAGTAAACATACTCCAAACACATTTAAGACAAGTCAGTATTTATAGTCTCAGCTGAGTAAATAAGGTTCAAACCCTTGCAATACTCATACACCTGCTTAATTTTGTGCACACCAATAATGGGAGCAGAGTTTTCCTGGTTCTAAGCAATTGTGAAATTCCAACCCCTAGTGTTTTTTCAGCTACTGTTCTGAAGACATATCCATATTTTTTCAACTACTGTCCTTTAAATAATTTATAAAATGACCTTTAAATAAAACAATTTAATGAGAACAAACTGTGATTAATGCTACTTGAATTCCAAACCCCTTTGAATGAATAAGTCAGACTTCAGATGTTTATGCACTGAAAACATGAGATTAAACTTCAATTGTTTATTTTCCTCATCTTGCAATTTTTATTTATTTATTTATTTTCTTTATTGATTTAATTTTGTTGTCATGGTGGGCTTTTTTCATTATCTTGTATATACATTTTGTTCTTCTTGACCAACATACTGGTCAACATACTCCTTTGTTTCAAGTTTCCTAAGTGTCTTCCACACTTACTAAGCAAGATGATACAGAGCAAAAAATGAAAAATATGTAAAGTACTTTAGAAAGTTTTTGATGCACATTTTACCTTTGTCTGAATATCAACCTGTTTTTAAAATGTACAAAAACCACTTTATGAACTTCTTAAATCCCACTTGGGCTTTAAACATAACACCATGACCTCTTCTGATAATGATTATAACATGTCCATATTTTTCATATTCAGGGCATTTATTTATTTATTTATTTATTTATTTATTTGTTTCTTTATTCATTTCAACATTTTTTACCCTGCACCCATTGTGCCTCAGGCAGCTTGGGGCAGCTAATTTAAATAATTTAAAACATAAATATAAAACACATAAAAACATCTAAAATCATCATAAATATGAACAGTGGAGCTAAAAAATACCCTCCCCCCTCCCACTACTTCCCCCTCCCCCAAAAGCCTGGCAGAACAGCCAGGTCTCACAGTGTCACTGGAAGGAGGGAATGTCAGAGGACAGATGAACCTCCACTTGGAGGGAGTTCCACAGCCTCAGGGCGACCACAGAGAATGCCCTCCCCATAGTCACCACCCAGGACACCTCAAGAAAAGTGCTCCCACCCAACCGCAGGGGCCGATCCAGAACCCAGGGAATGAGTCGGTCACACAGATAGGCAGAGCCCAAACCATATTTAACTTTATAGGGCAGAACCAACATCTTGAATTGGGCCCAGAAGACTATTGGCATCCAGTGCAATGAATGGAGCACTGGTATTATGTGGTCTTGGTGCCCTACCCCCTTAAGGAGACAGGCTGCCACGTTCTGCATCAGCTGCAGTCTCCAAACCATCACCAAGGGTAGCCCCACCTAGAGCATGTTGCAGTAGTCCAATCTTGAGGTGATGAAGGCATGGATGATGGTGGCCAGGTCAGAGTCTGAGATATACGGTCAAAGCCAAAGTATCAGATGTAACTGACCAAAGGTGCTCCTTGCCACAGCCACCACCTGGACATCCAGGTGGAGCTGTATGTCAAGGAGCACCCCCAGACTCTGAACCTGGGAGTGTTCTTATACACATCTAGATGTGTATAAGAGACAGGTGTGGCGGGGGCAATTCCGAAATAGCGGAACGGAATCGCGGCACGGTAAAAGCTGCTGCCGCATCAGCCCTACTTGCCACAGCCACCACCTGGACATCCAGGTGGAGCTGTATGTCAAGGAGCACCCCCAGACTCTGAACCTGGGAGTGTGACATTGGGAGAACCCCATCAGTGATGGGAGTCACCAGCTCACCAGCCACACACACCACCATGTGAGGGCTCGAGGGGGATGGGAGTTGGGGTGGCAGGTCGGGGGGAAGAAGCTGACCCCCCGGGTGCACCACTCACCCCCCTACAACAAGGATCTGGATGGGTGGTTGCAAGCCATAGGGTTGCCATCGGCGGCAGAATCCCTCTCCCTCAGTGATGGTGCTGCCGACCATGACACCGTTGCTGAGAGGACGGGTGCAGCTGGTGGCAGATAAGAAAGCCACACCCCCAATGGGACTTGACAGGAATCAAGGAGGCACGTCAGTGGGTTGCCATGCCAACACCAATGCTCAGAACACCTGCACCAGCATGCAGGCTGCAAGGGCAGGACCTCCACTATAGAGCTAACTCCAGCAGCATGCATGGCTGCCGGTTATCAGTGCTCTGAGACTGGCCCTGGACTCTTCCTGACCCGACTTACAGGCATAGTATTGAGTTGTGATAAGTCTGTGTGTGTGTGTGTGTGTATAAGGAGTGTAAGGATGGCAACTGTTGGAAGGGTAAGGGGGAGTCCCATGTGTCTCGGGGGTCAATGTTGGGGGACTGCTTTCCTCGCACAGCTTCTCTATAGGTAGGGAAGCCTACCCCCTTTTCCGCCTCTTTTGGGATCCCTTCCCCCCACGGGGCCATTCTATGCCCCCAGTTCACTAGGGAGGAGGGTTCAGTTAGTGTCCTTGGGGATGCTCTCACTGAAGTGGCTGTTACTCCCTGTGATGATCAGTGCCCAGTCCTGGTTGGGGTAATGGGCAGAACTACAATCCTGATGGATAGTTTTTGAGCAACAGCATGCTTGAGGCAGAGAGGGGTCACAGAACAGCCTGAACCCATGACACATCATCACCTCTGTCTTATTATTATTCAACTTCATACTGCTCACCCTCATCCAGTGCCCCAGCCCCACAGTTGCCAGACAACAAATAATCACTGAGATTGCTGGGCCTGGGTCAGCTGAAAAAGAGAGGTAAAGTTGGGTGTCATCAGCATACTGATGACACCAAACCCACTCATGACCACACCCAAAGGCTACATATACACATTGAACAAGAGAGGGGACAGAATTGAACCTTATGGCACTCCACACGTGAGAAACCGGGACAAAAAAGAACCAGCACCACCCGCTGAGTCCTTCTGGACAGGAAAGAATGGAACCATTCAAGAAAAATTCCTTCCACTCCTGCCCGGTCCCGCAAACAGGCCACCAACATCTCATGATCAGCAATGTCAAATGCAGCTGATAGATCTAACAGGATAAACAAGGATGACTGACCTTCATCCAGCTCATGGTGAAGGTCATCAACCAGACCACAAGTGCACGCTCTGTGCCATAACCTGGACAAAAACCAGACTGCAAGGGGTCAAGAAAGTTGATGTGATCCAGATGTCCCTGAAGGTGCTGAGCTACCACCCATTCAATAACCTTCCCTAAAAAGGGAAGGTTAGAGACAAGCCAATAGCTGATGAGGAAGTCAATGTCAAGTGATGGTTTCTTGAGCAGAGGTTGTGCCATTGCCTCTTTAAGACACTCCAGAACTCTGTCCTCGTGAAGGGAGGCATTGACTACTCAAGCCAGCAACTTCCCCAATGTCTCCCAGCTGGCCTTAACCTGCCAGGATGGGCATGGGTCTAATTCACAAGATGTGGCTCTAAGAGCCCCAAGGACATCCCCGACATAAGTGGACAACACTAACTGAAATTGATCCCACAAAACTGGACAAAATGGAACATAAGAACATAAGAAGTGCCATACTGGGTCAGACCAATGGTCCATCTAGCCCAGCATCCTGTCTCTGAAAGTGGCCAATCACGGTGACTTCGGAGAAGCACCCAGCAGGTCACAATGGGGGATCCATTCCCTGTTGTTTTCCCCTGGCTCCTGTCATGTTCCCTGATCCTTTCTGACTAATAGCTGCTAATGGGCCTATCTTCCAGAAACTTGTCCAAACCTCTTTTAAACTCAGCTATGGTATTGGCCCTTACCACAGCTTCTGGCAGTAGATTCCACAACCCAATTATACGTGGAGTGAAAAATATTTTTTATTATTTTTTATTATTATTAAATATTATTAAATTAAATTTATATTAAATATTAATTTTATTATTAATGATTATTAATTATAATTATTATATTATTATTAATTTAATTAAATTAATTTAATTATTAATGATTAATGATTAATGATTAATTATTCATTATTCATTATTAATTTATTAGCATTTATATAGTGCCAACGATGTACCTGGTGCTTTCCAGAGAACAAGATAGACACGGTCCTTGCTTGAGAGCTCACAATCTAAAGAACAGAGGGGGAGGGGAGACAGGGAAGGGGGAACAGAGGAAGAGACAAGGAATGCAACAATCCTGAGGATGCAAGAACTCGGGTACACGTTCTTGGCTTGGTTACAGTACATTGGGAGTTTGCAGATAACAGGTGGGGGATAAACCTTGGTGGGGATGATTAGCAGGAGTTAGGAAGGGCAAAGCAGAAGAGGTGGGTTTTGAGGAGGGACTTGAAGGTATGAAGGGAGGGGGCAAGGAGGACTTCCAGAGCAGGGAGGGAGTTACAGGCATGTGGGGCAGCAAGGGAGAAGGGACGAAGGTGGTTGGGGGAGCAGGGTAGGCTTGGGAGAGTGAGGGAGGAGATGGAAGAGGAACGAGTGCTCGAACAGGGGTTCGGAGGGATATCAGGACAGAGAGGTAGGGGGGAGTGAGATTGTGAAGGGCTTTGTAGGTGAAGACGAGGAGCTTGTGCAAAATACACTCAGGAAGGGGGAGCCAGTGGAAAGAGGAGAGCAGCAGCTGCACATGGTCAAAGCGATGGGCTTGGTGAATGATCCTGGCAGCAGAGTTTTGAACAGAGATGAGGGAAGAAAGGTGAGAATGGGGAAGGCCAGAGAGGAGGAGGTTACAATAGTAGAGGTGTGAGATGACTAGGGCATGGATGAGAGATTTGGCAGACGAGACAGACTGAAAAGGGCGGACCTTAGCAATGTTGTGGAGGGAGAACTGGCAGGATTTGGCCACGGAGTCAATGTAGGGTTTGAAGGTAAGGTGCAAGTCAAAGATGATACCCAAGCTCTGGCGTGGGGGACAGGGAGGTTGGAGACTCCGTCAATGGCAATTGACAGGGAAGAGGGAGAGGAAGGATCCGGAGGGAAGATAAGGAATTCAGTTTTTGCCATGTTCAGTTTGAGTTGGCGTTGAGACATTCAGGCGGAGATATCAGAGAGGCAGTTGGTGAAACGAGCTTGAACAGAGGGGGAGAGGGAAGGAGTGGAGAGAGAGAGAGTTGAGTGTCATCAGCGTATACGTGGTATTGGAAACCGTGGGAGGCAATGTGTTTGCCTAGGGAATGGGTGTAGATGGAGAAGAGGAGAGGGCCAAGGACAGAGCCTTGAGGAACCCCGACTGAGAGGGGCAAGGAGGAGGAGGGGGAGGAGTTAGGAAGAGAAGATACATTGAAGGAGCAGTCAGAAAGGTAGGAAGAGAACCAGTCGGGGACAGAGTCCCAGAAACCCAGGGAGTGAAGTGAATCAAGCAGGAGCGAGTGGTGAACAGTGTCAAAGGCAGCAGAGAGATCCAGGAGGACAAGAACAGAGTAAAGGCAGTTGGATTTAGCCACAAGAAGATCATTGGTGATCTTAGCCAGAGCGGTTTCAGTGGAGTGAAGGGGGCAGAAGCCAGATTGGAGGGGGCCAAGGGACAAGTTGGCAGAGAGGAGGTCGAGGCAACGGGAGTTCAAGGAGCTTGGAAGCAAAAGGGAGGAGTGAGAAAGGATGGTTATTAGAGGGTTCAGAGGGATCCAGAGTGGACTTTTTGAGGATGGGGGAGACAGTGGCATGTTTAAAGACAGAGGGGAAGGAGCCAGTTGAGATGGAGAAGCTGATGATATGCAGGAGGGGAGGGGCGACAGTGGAAGCAATGGAGGTCAGGAGGCGGGAAAGAATGGGGTCCAGGGGGCAAGTGGAGGGGTTGGAGGAGATCAGGGAGGAGATTTCCTCAAGGGAGGTGGGAAGGAAGGAGGACCGGAGAGAGTTGGGGGGAGGAGGGAGGGGGGAGTGGTAGGGGGAGAGGACTTGGAAGCGATATCGAGGCGGATCTTGTCAATTTTAGAGGTGAAAAAGAGAATCCTGAGCAGAGAGAGAAGAGGGAGGAGGAGGAGAACAGGGGGGTTTGAGAAGGAAGTCAAAGGTGGAAAAGAGGTGGCGAGGGTCCAGGCAGCAGGACTCAATGTGTGAGGTATAGTATTGCTGTCTAGGGAGGGAGGTAGCAGAGCTGAGTGACGAGAGGCAGAATTTGAAGTGGAGCAAGTCAGCGGTAGTGGGATTTGCTCCAGAGGCAGTCAGCAGCCCGGGTACAGGAGCGGAGATGGCAAATAGTGGGGGTAAGCCAAGGGTGAGGGTTACGGGAGCGAGCTGGGCAAGAGGAGAGGGGGGCAAGGGTGTCGAGAGTGGAGGCGAGAGAGGAGTTGAAGGTGGAGATGGCAGAATCTGGGGAGGAGGAGAGGACTGAGGAGAGAAGAGGGGAGAGGGAGGAGGCAAAGTCCTGGGGCACAATGTTCTGCAGATCGCGGAAGGGACAGGGAGATGGAGAAGAGGAGGGGGAGCAGTGGGAGAGGTTGAAGGAGGCAAGGAAATGGTCTGCTATGGGAAGGGGCTCGAAGGAGAGATTGGAGAAAGAGCAGTTCCTAGAGAACACGAGATCAAGAGAGTGACCATCAGCGTGGGTGGGGGAGCTAGTCCAGAGGTGGAGATTGAAGAAGGAGGCTAAAGAGAGGAAGCGGGCGATGCAAGGCTGAGAGGGTGTATCAACACGAATATTGAAGTCGCCAAGGATGAGTGTGGAGATGTCATCAGAGAGGAATAGGGCAAGCTAAGACTCGAAGTTGGAGAGAAAGAAGGAGAGGGAGCCAGGAGGGTGGTAGATAACCGCAACATGGAGGTGGAGAGTGTAGTAGAGGCAGAGATTAAAACTTGTTTTAAACTTGCCACCCATGAGTTTCATGGAGTGTCCCCTAGTTCTAGTACTAGCTGAGAGGGTAAATAACTGCTCCTTGTTTATTAGTTCCACATCACTTGTGATTTTATAGATCTCTATCACATCTCCTCTCAGTCGTCTCTTCTCCAAACTGAAGGACCTAAACCTACCAAGCCTCTCCTCATATGGGAGCCCTTCCATGCCCTTGATCATTTTTGTTGTCCTTCTCTGTACCTTTTCTAGTTCAGCTATGTCTTTTTTGAGATGGGGCGACCAGAACTGCACACAATATTGAAGGTGCAGTCGCACCATTGATTTGTATAGAGGCATTATGAACACAGGATTTATTTGGAAGGGGATACAGAATAAAACTAACATTCTCTTTGCTTTTTTGACTGCTGCTGTGCACTGCGCTGTGGATTTCATTGTATTGTTCACAATCACCCTCAGATCCTTTTCCTGAGTGGTAACTCCTAGCTTTGTACCCAGCATCGAGTATGCATAGTTTGGATTATTTTTCCCTACGTGCATCACTTTGCACTTGTCCACATTAAATCTCATTTGCCATTTAGACACCCAGGCACCCAGTGTTGTAAGATCCCGTTGCAGTTCCTCACAGTCTGTTCATTTTTTAACTACCTTGAATAACTTGGTGTCATCTGCAAATTTGATCACCTCACTATTAACACCCTTTTCCAAATCATTAATGAATACATTAAACAGCACTGGTCCCAATACAGATCCCTGAGGCAGACCACTTTTTACATCTCTCCATTGTGAAAACTGACCATTTAGTCCTACCCTTTGTTTTCTATCTTTTAACCAGCAGAAATGCAGTGTTGAAGTCGTGGTGAATGTGAACAATTTTATTCACGAAATAGTCAATAAATAGTTGCAGCGAGCTCTGAAAGACTCCACTTCAAGGGGGAGGGAGGCAGGACTGACCAGCCCCCTCACAACTCGGAAAAGCTCAGCTGGATGAGACTTAGCAGATGGTATGAGAGCAGCAAAGAACCTCTTCTCACACAGTCACGGCATAGGTCTTTAAACTAACTCTATGCCGCAATCTGTCATCTTCAATTCTAGTATGGCACCACTCTCACTCCAACTGCCTCCCTTTGTGCTTCAGCTGCCGCAGGTCCTCCGTAAACCATGGGGACCTGCATTGCTGGTGCCCAGGAAGCAGATGCCTAAGAGCCATTCGGTCGACGGCCTCATTCAACAAGGTGTTCCAAAGAGCCACGAGGCCATCAAGTGAATGGCCGTAAAAGTCGGGGTAAATCCCTGAAAGTGTTCTGGCACTTTTCCAGGGCCTGACATGCACCAGGAGACAAACCCATAAGAGGTAATGATCCATCCATGACAAGGGCATCAACGATATATTCCCCACCAACTGATCCCCTGCCTCAAGGCCAGTGCAAAAAACATGGTCCAAAGTATGCTCACCATCGTGCGTCGAGTCGTTCACCAACTGAGGCAGACCCATGGTTGCCATGGCAGCCATGAACTCATGCTCTTCCCCCCCCCAACAGTCCCCCAGGACCACTGTCCTTGGGGACTTCAAGACCACCTCTGACACCAGCTCTGCTACAGTGTGTAGAGATGCTGCAGTACAGGAAAGTGCCCAGTACACTAGCAGCACCCTCAATATGTCTCCAGCCAAATCAACCACAAGGTGGAGGCCAGCAACACCCGGCGACATTTGCACCGTATACCTCCTAATGGACCAGGTGTCCCTGAAAACAATGGCTACACCACACTTAGGCCAGGTATGGAGTACACAGATGGAACAAGGTCAGCTAAAATTGGCCCTGACTCAGTATCCAGCCAGGTCTCTGTAATACATATGAGGTTGGCTGCCTGGTCCAGGTTTAACTCCCGAACCGTAGTTGACTTCTTTATGACTGACCTCGCATTAAGCAGCATCAGACTCAGGCATGGGGCCCCTGGATGTTGAACCATCTGACCACCTGCCTGGGGGACAGTGAGGGGAATAGACACCAGGTGCCTCTCCCACCTTGCAGGTCAAATAGTACCCCAAGAAGGACCATAATTACCCTGGCCCATCACGACCCCAATGGCCATGTCCCCTCCCCCCATCCCATCCCCCTTGTGGCTGTCCTGCCTGGCAGGTGAGGGTGATCCCCTCCCCGGCCCCTGTATCCCCCCTCACTAGGGGATACATTCCCAATCCCTCACGGGATCACCTCCCCACACACTTCAATGTAGTGGCCACAATACCTTAAGTATATCATATTGTATCATCTCTCCCTCCTTTCTTTATCCCCCTGAGCCCCCCTTGAGGAAATCACCTCCCTGCTTTCCACTTTCAACCCTTCCACTTGTCCCCTTGACTCTATCCCTTCTCACTTCCTGACTTGTATTGCACCCACTGTCTCCCCATCCCTCCTGCACATAGTCAATCTTTCCCTCTCTACTGGCCCCTTTCCCTCTGCCTTCAAACATGCCACTGTTTCACCTATCCTCAAGAAGCCTACCCTTGATCCTTCCAATCCCTTTAATTATTATCCCATCTCTCTCCTCCCTTTTGTCTCTAAGCTCCTGGAACGTGCTGTGTACACCCATTGCCTCTCCACCAGCTTCTCCCTTCTGGCTTCTGCCATCCTCTCCAATCTGGCTTCTGACGCCTCCACTCTACTGAGACTGCTCTTGCTAAAATAACTGAAGACCTTCTCTTAGCAAAATCTAGTCACCTCTACTACATCATTTTCCTCCTCAATCTCTCTGCTGTTTTTAACACTGTCAACCACTCTCTCTTACTTGACTCCCTCCACTCCCTTGGTTTCCGTGACTCAGTCCTCAACTGGTTCTCTTCCTACCTCCCTGACCAATACTTCAATGTGTCTCTTGCTGTGCTTCCTCTACTTCTCTTCCCCTCTCAATTGGAGTTCCCCAAGGCTCCATCCTTGGCCCTTTTCTCTTCTCTCTATACACTCTGTCCCTAGGCAAACTCATAGAATCTCATGCCTTCTAGTATCATCTGTATGCTGACAATATCACTCCACCACCACCCCTCTCCCTCTATCCAGTCTTGCCTCATTAACTGCCTCTCTGATATTTCTGCCTGGATATCTCATCATCAGCTCAAATTTGACATGGTTAAAATTGAAATTGTTATCTTCCCCCTAATCTTTCCTCTCTCACTTCCTTCTCTGTCTTCGTTGATGGGGTCAACATCCAGCCCATCCCTCAGGCATGTAGCCTAGGGTTCATCTTTGAGTTTGACTCCTCCCTCTCCTTTAAACCTCCAATCGATTCTGTTGCCAAATCCTGTCACATCTCTCTGCACAACATTGCTAAGATCTGTCCTTTCCTCACTGTTTCCTCTGCTAAAACCCTTGTCCATACCCTGGTCATCTCTTTCCTCGACTATAGCAACCTCCTTATCACTGGCCTTTCTTGCTCCTCTCTTATTTCTGTTCATAACTCTTCTGCCAAGGTCATCCACCTTGCCCGCCGATTTGACCATGTACAGCCCCTCCTCTCTGCTCTCCACTGGCTTCCTCTTCCTGAACGCATTCTGCATAAACTCTTGGCTTTTACCTACAAGACTCTTCATGGCCTTGCTCCCCCTATCTCTCAGCATTCATTCCCACTACACTCCTGTCCGGGCACTCCACTTCTCCTTTGCCACCACTCTCGCCTGCCACTCTCACCTGCTCACAGCTCCCCTGCTCCTCAAAACGCATCTGCCCTTTTTCCCTGGCAGCCCCCCAGGCCTGGATCTCCCTCCCTGAACACATTTGCTTGGCTTCTTCCCTCCAAATCTTCAAATCCCTCCTCAAATCCCATCTCTTCCGTCAAGCTTTCTCTGACTCCTTGTTCTCCTCACCCCCTTGCTGACTTATCCTGAATCATCGTATCTTGTGTAACATTAAATGAGAAACTACACCTTTGTAACTAAGACAAGCACATGCACCTGAGACCTCATGAATTCGTGTAAGTATCCTTGTCTCTTCATCTGTTCCCCCCCCGCCTTTGTCTCCCCTCCCCCTGCCCCCCATCTCTCTTAGATTGTAAGCCTGCTAGGGCAGGGACCGTGTCTCTTTCTTACAATTGTAAAGTGCCAGGTATATTGCTGGTGCTATATAAATAATAATAATAATTAATAATATTATACTGATTCTTCAGTTATTACTTATGAAATAGTTTGCTTAAAAATCTATATTGCTTGTAAGGGGAAGATTTTAAAACGGTCAATGTACTTGTGTTTGAGATGTTTGCAAGCACATCAGTTTCCACACACAGATCCTGGTATTTTCCTCTCCAAATGGCTATTTTATACATTGCAGGATGCGGTTCTGTATGCCTCATTAATGGAGTCACTTATGTATGAAAGACCTTTTAGGACAGGGATCATATGTTTACAGCTATTTGCACACACTTAACCTACTTTATTACTTGGCTTTTGACAACAGGAAGTTACCTTACTGAATAGCTCGCTACAAGGATAGCATTGCATCAAGCCATGGACTGGAGACACCCTTGCTTCATAATGAGCAGCAAATGCCAACATAGAATGAAACGAGAAAGGGAAGATACCAGATGTTTCTTCTGAAATTGCCTCAAAACTTGTTTTCTACTCCAGGAGAACAAGGTATAGGAAATGAGAAATCTAGTGAATTCCTTATAACTGACCTAGAAATGCCAATGTTGAAGAACCCATCCTTGGAGTATTGGTGACAGAAGAGAGATGACGTGAGGAACTGGAAAGCCAAGAAAGCTATAGCCTTGGGTCATGTGGCAATGAAGCACTTAAATCTCCAATTTCTTAGCTTGCTGTTCAGCTTATGAACCTCAAGCCGGAAGCTTCCTCCCTGTAGCTTGAGGCACAAGAGCAGAGAATCATTAGGACTACAAGTTTTCTGGGAACAAAAACTAGAGAAGAATGATACTTGTTCTAAAAATGCACACTTTGGCCCGATCCTAGGTCTGTGTGTGGCCAGGCTGAAGGAACAATGTGCATGCTGATGCACGCACAATCGTCCCTTCAGCCTGTGTGTGCAGTGACCCTTCAGTCTGCAATGTGTGTGCACAGACCTAGAATCGGGGCCTTTGCTGCAAGCTCTGCATTTTAATTTTTAATAGTGTGAGTCCCATCGCTTTAGAGTTTGTAGAAGGAAACAAACCCCTCATCTTGCTTTGGTCATAGTGTCCATCAGTCCTTTCACTTGGCAGTTCACAATTTGTTTATATTTAATTATTTATTTTTTTTCTTAATGTCAATGGCTAATGTTATTACTAATTTTTTTTCCTATAGAGAAACATCTGTGGAGCTTATTCCCAAGAGTGGGGATCTCCAACTGACAGCACTGGAGAAGAGAAATTTTCATTCTCTGATGGTATATGTTGTAATGGGAATTCACTGAATGACATTCTCTGCTGAGCTGAAGTTTTTGAATACTTTACAGCTCTCCATCTTTCACTCTGAATGGAAATTGACAACTAACGACCCTAGGTCAGTGGTTCCCAATTTTAAAAATCTGCATGACCCCATTTTGAGACTTAGACTGCTTTCAGACCTCCCCCTCTCCCCTGTGCACATTCTGGCTGTGGGGGGGAATGCGCAGCCAGGATATGTGTGGGGTGCCGCTGTTCTGAAAGCCCCCCCCATGTGGTTTTGCCGGCAAACACCCACAGAGATACAGAGCAGGGAATCCTGCTCTGTATCTCTGTGGGTGTTTGCCAGCAAAGCTGGGGTGGGGGGTGGGAGGGGGATTTCATACTGGTGGCACCCCGCGCATATCCTGCCTGTGCATTCCCTCCCATGGCCAGAATATGCACCCGTCTGTGTCTGTGTCTGTGTCTGTGTCTGTGTCTGTGTCTGTGTCTGTGTCTGAAAGCGACCTTAGAATAATAGAGCTGGAAGAGATATCCAGGGTCATCTAGTCCAACCTCCTCTTGCTTGGATACAGGATGACTACAGTTACAACAGCCTCAACAGAATGCTGTCCAACCTCTGGACTTACATATAATCCTGTGAACCCAGGCAGCAACAAAGACATGAAAAGAATATCCAGCATAGTTGGGATAGAGAGGCCCCATCCTCAGATGATGCGGCCCTATTTGGGGCCCTATTTGGGGTCCCCAGCTCACAGTTTGAGACTCTTTGCCTTAGGTACTACACGTCTCAGTCATAATGAATCATTTTATCAGTGTGTAGCAAGGCTAGAGTTAGTTCTAGGGGTTGGAGGGCATGGTGAAGCTCTATGCCCATGAGAGTTCCTGGCGCATAGGGTGAAAAGCAAGTGAGAGCACAACTGTCTCAGTCTAATCCAGATCGGGAGCAGAAGTTACACACTCAGGATCGAATCAAGCTGTGGAACAAACGGTCATGCATCCAGGCCACCAGGGAGTACAGGGGGTCACACGAACTTACAACCAGATAGCCCACCCCCCCAATGATGGGCAGCCATGGTGGCTTATGATGTCTTATGACTGACCTGATCTGGTCCAGGCCATGGCCAGCTATATCAAACGTTATGGGGTGTCTTTAGACATAATGCTGTGTTCTGTAACACAGTGTCCTATCGTTACAGTGTTTAGACATACCGTCAACACAGTGTTCACCTCAAACACTGATTAAACTGTCAAGACCTGTCAGTGTTCAAATTTCTGAGGCTTTCAGAATGCACCTCTTCAAAGCACCGCATCTCCAGCCGTCGCCGCTGCCACCAACGGGGAGCACGTCACTTCCAGCAGCTCAGGGAGCATGTAAAGACTCCCTGCACGGCTTTTCTCTCAACGCGAGACCCAGGAGGTGCTTTTCAGTGCCTCATTTAAAAGCGGTGTGTGTTACAGAACACTGAACAGCATTATGTCTAAAGACACCCATGGTCTGCAATATCCCACTCTGGGCCAATTGGGCAGTCAGTATCCTGGGTTGTGACCCTGGAGGTGTCCAGGATCACAGGCTTGGCTAGCTGCTAACACACCCAGGACAAATCTGGGGCAAATATCTAGCTGGCATCCAACAAATGTGATGGTGGCTCGTGGGCTAGAGTGGGCCTAAGCAGATTGGCATCACATTTGTTAACACCCATAGATTCAGCACTGTGGGTCTCTTATGATGTATGGATTTCAACAAAACCAATTAAAATATATCCCTTGTCCCACTATGTGTTATTTATTATTTGTGTTTTTATCACACCCACTCTCACTTGACAGCAACTCAAGGCGGCTTATAAATATAAAACCATAAAACACTAAAACAGACAAGTAATAAAAAATAGTACAATATATATAATATAAAAACAACCAATTATGTGCCAAACGTGTATAAATACCCTCCCTCCCCTAACCCATCCCCCCTCACAAAATGTCTGACAGAAGAGCCAGGTTTTACACTACCAGTGGAAGGCAAGAAGATTCAAACTGAGGCAGACCTCCACCAGGAGAACATTCCAGAGTGATGGTGTGGCTGCCGAAAATGCCCTCCCATCTGTACGGACCCGCCTATACTGTGGAAACTCCAGGAGGGCACTCCTGGATTACCACAGGGGTCACCTAGTGTCAGGGGAGGAGGGTATGAAGCGATACTTCAGATAAGCAGGGCCCAAACCGTGTAGGGCTTTATAGGTCAAAACCAGCACCTGTTGCTTACCATTGATCAGTATCTGTTGGTAACTGTCACAGAGATCCATCCGCCCTCTTGCTGAAAGTGCTCAGCAAGTAAAGATTGTCACAGGGACAGAATCAGCTCTCTTGCAGAAAAGGATCTTGGGGAAAGGTAAATTCTGCAAATTTCCCCTCATGATACTTCCTTCACAGACTTGTATGCTGTGCTAAGAGCAGACTTGTATGCTGTGGTTACAAATCATTCCTCGTTAAGGGAAGCTTTGGGAGGCAGCTATTGGTTGAACAGTCCTAGAATTGAGCTCTCCATGGATTTCAGTTGCCTGGGAGGTAGAAAGAGTCATAGGAGGCCTAGGAGTTGAATCCAAAGACACAAACTTCAATGTACATAGTTGGGTTTTTCCTGAAAAGTGAAAGCTTCCCGAGATTCATACAGAACTCAGGAGGCTGCAGGTTTTGGGGGGAAACAGCTGTTTCTCTCACAGTGAGAAACTCTTACCACAACATGCATACAAATCTGTGGTGAAAGTATCATGAGGGAAAATTCACAGAATTTGCCTTTCCCCAAGATCCTTTTCTGCAAGAGAGCTGATTCTGTCCCTGTGACAATCTTTGCAGTTACGAACAGTTGCTGGGCACTTTCAGTGCCTTTGACGTTACTTGGAGTTAAAGATGCTCCAGAACCTCAGAGTAGGATCTCTGGCAGGGTCAAGTGTCCAGCAAGAGTGATTTGTTATAAATTATGTAGCAAGTTATGATCAAGACCTATTCATTATGAAAGGAATTTTTTCAACTTTACTAAGGCAGTCTTAGATTTTATTGTTTTTCAAATCACAGAGTAATATCTGATACATTAAAAGAACAAGGTCATTTATGTGGTCAATATAAGATTTACGATGTTCTTATCACTTCAGTTTTTTACTCTAAATCAGGAGTTGGAAGTCTCTGGCTTGTAGGACAAGTCAACTCTGAAGCCATTTTTTTTGGTTGTCTTTTTCCAATTCTAACATTGCCAGCTCTCAGAAATTTATCATGAGAGATGCTATTTCTAAACCTGACTCATGATCTTGCTATTATTGTTGTTGCTGTTATTTATATAGCGCAAGCAGTGTACAATCAGTAGTTATATACACAAGTCCTTACCCCAAGGGGCTTACAATCTAAGAGAGACAAGGAAAGGTGGGGGGGGGCAAGGGAGAAGTGAACATCTGAAGACACAAGGATACATTTACAAGGTTGCAGGTTAATTTAGTTACAGGGAGGAGAATATTATCACTCATGATGAGCCAGGGAATGCCTGATGGAAGAGGTCGGTTTTCAAGAGGGACTTCAAAGCTGAAACTCCCTCCCTGGATACGTTCTTTCTGTTCCTTCTCTCTCAGCTTTTAAGTCCCTCTTGAAAACCTACCTCTTCCATCAGGGATTCCCTGGCTCATCATGATCTTGCTATTATTATTGTTATTGCTGTTATTTATATAGCGCAAGCAGTGTACAATCAGTAGTTATATACACAAGTCCCTACCCCAAGGGGCTTACAATCTAAGAGAGACAAGGAAGGGGGGGGAGACAAGGGAGAAGTGAACATCCGAAGACACAAGGATACATTTATGAGGTTGCAGGGGAGTCGCAAGCAGGCAAGGGTGGGGGCAGAGGAGCAAAACTCCTGGGCAGGAATGCTTCAGGATACAAGAGCAGAGATATGAGGGCAAGACCATGAAGAGCCTTGAAGGTGAAGATCAGGAGCTTGTGTTAAATGCATTCCTGTAGGAGAAGCCAGTGAAAGGTGGAGAGGAGGGGTTGAACGTCGTCAAAGCGACAGGCAAGGTGGATGACTTTGACAGCAGAGCATTGAATGCTGATGAGGGGTGGGGGCAAGATCAGAGCAGTGGAGGCCAATAAGGAGGAAGTTACAGTAGTCAGGGCAAGAGATGATCAGAGCATGGACTAGGGTTTTTGCAGTGGCAAAGGTAAGGCAGGGTCGGATTTTAGCAAGGATTTTAACAGGGCCGGAGAGACAGCGGCAAGTTTGAAAACCGATGGAAATGACCCAGTAAAAAGCGAGAGATTGATGATTTGCAGCAGAGAAGGCGCTGCAGTGGTGTCAATGGCTGTTAGGAGGCAAAAGGGGATGAGATCAAGGGGGCAGGTGGAGGGGTTAGATGAAGAGAGGAGGGAGGTGACATCAACTGGTGAGGCGCAATTAGTGTCACTAATCTTGCCAGATCGGAAGTAGGGTTGAGGTAGGCTGCTTACTCCATTTTAGGAAAGGGTGCACATGAATAGAAGTCCCCCAGCAGCCATTTGTGCATGCACAGTGATTTATTTTTATTTTTTAAATTATTTTTTAAAAAATAAATAAATAGTGAAAACAAATGAAAACAAACAAATGTTGCTTTCTTATTCATTCATTTTTGTTACCTTGGTTATGAAAACAAATGGGGCTCCATCCGTTTTCATGATTAAAAGAAAACCCCTAGTCAGCACAGTCTGCTCCCTGTAAGAATCTGATTTTGAACAAGTATTCTTAGGGGCTAGGTGCTGGTGGCTGATGCCCCTTCACCATTAATATGGCCAAATTCAGCTCTTGATTTGGTCCTGTTGACCAATTGGACAGCCTGATGAGGTTCTCACCCTGTTCTGATTGGCCCTTGACTGGGCCTGCTCCATATAAAGACATGTGACAGGAAGTGCCTGATCAAAGTGATGACAAATGGCCTGCCTGCTAACTGGAGCCCTGGTCTTGCCTATGTTACGTTCTTCCCTTGCCTTTCACCAACCTTAACCCAAATTTGGACACTGCCACCTTAGCCCTACCTTGGCCCTAGTTTCCTGGTCATCTCTGTCTACAGAGCTCTGCTTCTCAATTTCTTATTTCTGCTTCCTGATTCAGCTTGGTTCTATGGCTTTGGAATTTTGACTACTGACCTGAAACAATTCCAAAACTGACCTTAGATTGTCCCTTTAAACACACTTCGACTTGGACCTTGTGGCTTTGATCTTGCTTTGACTTCCGATGTTGACATAGGGTATTTTCAGACGTTACGAGATCACAGTCAACCACAGTCAATTCCCTGTGGTGGCTGCGATCACGGAACGTCTGTTGGGGGGAACGAATGTCCCCCCCCAGATGTTACCACAGCAGGGAATCACTTTCACCACGTGAACAACCAAAGCGACGGGACCGGCGGCGGTCGCGTGGCGAAGGCGATTCCCCGCCGTGATGAACCCCGCTGTCACTTCTGGATGGCGGCCATGGCCTGGAATCCCCACAGGGATTCCGGCCCATGGCCAAATCAGGCGAGCGCTGTGGCCGCATTGGTCGTGGCGGCCGCCCGTCTCCCCAGAGGGCGGGTGGCTGGGAGCATGGAGGGGGCATGGCCGTGCGGCCGCACGTTGTGCTGCGTGGGCCCACCCCCTCCCAGATTCCCCACCGGGATCCCCCAGCACGTCTGTTAGGGCGTGACGGGGTCATCCAGGCAGGGGATGAATTTATTGTTTTCATGATGGGGCCAATAGGCCCTGTCATGTCTGAAAATACCCTTTGATTCTGACTCAGGCTGTTCTTCATCTCCATTTCCAATCTTGGGAAACCAAAGGGTTAAAGAAAATAGGCTGGCATTTTTAAAAAAGTCACTTAACAATAATGAGCTGAAGAATGAAACATTCAGGGGGGGAAATGGTAGTAAGTTGTTCTGGAAGGTGAGATCAGGGAGCCATTGCTTTTTGCTGAAGAATTTTGCACTACATGTTCCTGTTCAATTTATTCCTTTAGGAAATGTGAAATTATTTTATGCTAATGTTATGTCACTGGGAGAGGCGAAAGATGATGATGGATTAAAATGTAAGGAAATGAATTATTTGTAACCTGATCTGCCGATCAAGATGACACTGAAAAAAACACAGTTTTAAAAATTGGATACCAAACTGAAAGGGGGTTGGGGGTGGGGATATTCACTTATATCTATTAGGACATGAAACTCATCAAATAATTGGCAAAACACAATGTCTAATTAAAAAAGTTCTTCTAATAACTGTTTATGGCTAAAGTATGTATTACAAAGAATACTATGAGTAAATAGATACTAAGATCCTTTAGGGAGGGCAGGGTGCCGAGCCGCCTCAAAGAGGTGGTGGTATGGCCGGTGCTCACGAAACCATCTCTTGACATTGACTCCCCGACCAGCTATTGGCCAGTCTCTAACCTTCCCTTTTTAGGGAAGGTTATTGAACAAGTGGTGGCTCGGCAGCTTCGGGGCGTCTGGATCGGGTCCGTTTTCTTGATCCCTCGCAGTCTGGTTTTTGTCCTGGTTTTGACATGGAGGCTGTGCTTGTGGCTTTGGTTGATGACCTGCACCGTGAATTAGATAGGACAGATCTTCTATTTTAATTTTATTAGATCTTTCGGCTGCATTTATTTATTTATTTATTTAATTAAAAAACTTATTACCCTGCCCCTTCTGCCACAGGCAGCTCAGCATTTGATACCATTGACCATGATGTTGGTGGCTCAGCTGTGGGACTGGGCCAGGGTGGGCAGAATTGTTCTTGAATGGTTCCGCTCGTTCCTGGCTGGGAGAACTCAGCATGTGGTTCTCGGGGAATATACTTCATCTCCCTGGGACCTCATGTATGGAGTCCCACAGGGTTCTATTATACCCCCCCTCCTATTCAACGTGTATATGTAGGGCGAGGTCGTGAGAGGATTCAGCATGCATTGTCTTCAGTACGCCAATGACACACAACTCTACCTCTCTTTTTCTGCAGACCCAGACCCGGCAGTCCCAGCGCTTACCTGGTGCCTGGCAGCTATGGGGGACTGGATGAGGGAGAATCATCTGAAGTTGGATCCCAACAAGACAGAGGTGATGCTGGTGGGTAGGGCTGGGGTGGTGGTGGCTCCCATCATTGATGGGGTTTGCTTCAATAATAAAAACATCAGAGGAGTACAACATCACAACACATTCCTAGCCTATCTTGTTTATGCCCTGTGTTGATGCACATTGAGTGCACTGGGTTTTGCATATTAAGCAGTCCTGTCTTCTGTGCTGTACATGACTAGAGTGCAGGGTTCACTGCTAATTCCTGTGGTAACCTAATCTTTGAAAACTGCACAAATCATCAGAGTGAATCAGCAGGGTGGCGGTGCAGCAGAGACCAGGGTGCAGGATGGTGGAGTTGGTGGAGCAGGAGCGAGCTCTCTTCCTTCCTCCCCATGGACCTTGATGTGATCTGGTATAGGGGAGGGGCACTCCACTTTTGCTGGCTGGGGACCGTGGGAACTTTCTTCTTCCCCCCGCCCCTTGCGGGGTGGGGCTTGGGGCAGGTAACTTCTGGGCTGCTCCCCATATCATTGGGGGTGGTCAAAAGGGTTTGCCGGGAGGTTGGGGTGGAGGGGGTATTGTTTAGAAGAAGTAATGTAAGTGTTCTGTTGGTGAAGGTGGTTGGGAGTTCTCCCCCTGGTGAGAGAGGGGTGGAGATGGAAGATGTCCCCTGGTGGCAGCAGGGGAGGAAGGAAAGTAGTATATAGAGCCATCTCCCTGAGGCGGGAGAGATCAGGGCTGGTGTGGGCTGGTGGGGGGTGAGGTCAGGGGTTGAGATGGGGCTGGCGGGGGGTGAGATTGGGGGTGAGATCTGGGCTGGGGGGGTGAGAACGGGAGATCACCCCCACAATGCACCCCCGCTACATCCCCCGGGCCTGGTGTGAGTAGGGAGCAGTACAAGACAGCACCAGCAGAACGTATTGGGGTTGATTACTATTGTGTATGAAGTTGGAATTGTGGGGGTGGGGGTAGGTATGGGATCATTTGCTGTATTGTTATGATGTATTGTTGTGCTGGGTTCCCCTGCATGGGATATTACCCCAGGAATTGTTGTTGTAAGCCGCCTCGACCCCACTTTGTTGGGAGAGTGCGGGCCGGGGTATAAATAAAAGGTGAAATGAAATGAAAAATGTGGAGTGGAAGGGAGCAGTGAGGGTGGTGCAATTGCTGACCACAGTTTTAATCACTGCTAAACCACTCTAATTGATAAGCAGATGGTGCATGAAAGAAATCTGTAGTGATTGGTTCAAATATACCCATAGATGAATATTTAGAAAATAAATATACTAATGTATGTCATTGCTTTAACATCTCTATAACTGTAAATAGCTGGCAAAAGAGCGTACTTCTACATTATTGCCAACAGACAAACTAAAGTAAATCATCAGAGAGCTAAATCACCTTACCTTCCCACATAATGACAAAAACCTAGATCAAATTTGTTACTCAAATTCAGAGCTTTGGAGTGCTCCTGCATCCTGTGTTGTGTCTGCAATATCAATTTGGGACCATAGTCAGGAGTGCCTTTCACTAACTCCACCTGGAGAGAGGGCTCCAACTAGGGGTGCAGTGTTTGGAAGACTTTCTACCCGTGAGTAATACCCGCATTTTTGGGCACCATCAGAGGGCACTTGATGGGTTCCCCGGCCCCTCTCAGGTCCTGAATGCCCTAAAATGTCAGTCTTTCTGGGATTCCCTTGGAAGCTCCTGTCCCCGTGGGTTGACTCACCCACTCAGCTGTGCCACTGCTCCTGGTGTTCTTCCGGATGTTGCTCCCACTACTCCTCTGGCTGCTTCTCCCTGGCCTGGTTCACTGCTCAGCTGAGCTAGGTAGCACACCAGAGTCCCCATTGTGCTTCAGGTCTCTTCCAGCATGCATGGTCCATGTCAAACCCATGCACACTCCTGTTATTGAGACTGTGATGCACCACCCAGCTCAGATGAGCAATGGGAACAGTGGGAGCAGTGGCCAGAGGAGCAGCAGCACAGCCAGGCAGATGAGTCAGCCTGTGGAGAACCCTGGGGTGCCCTGGGAAGCTCCTGCCCCAGAGTGCTCCCCGACTTGTTGCTAACTTACCTGCTGATCAAAATTAATTACCTAGAGGCATGGCTGTAACAGTAGGGGCAGTATGGGAACCGTCAAGGGTCAGAGCATCTGGGGGTCAGAATACAATCCCAGCCTTTTAGCAAAATTGTGGTTGCATCCATGACCACAGGAGTAGGTAAGATTGCATGGTTACCACTAGGGCTGCTCCAAATAATAATAATAATAATTAATAATTAATAATTAATAATTAATAATAAAAAACTCACGAGTATTCTTCAAGGATCCAACCAAGGAGTGGTCTGAGTGTTTGCATTGCTCCTTGGACCCTCAGTGAATACTTGTCAAGCTCCAAGGTTGGGAGGGTGGAGAGTCGGGGATGAGGTAATTAATGGGGAGTAGGTGTCAAAATGGGCTACTTAGCTTCCAGAGGGGTGCCTTGACGATGAGTAGCCTCTTTCCGGCTGATACGTTTGAAAATAAAAAGAACTCCATTGATCATGCTCAGAAGAAGAGCCTAAAATAGATATGAAAGTCTACATCTCTGAAGTCTGGGGCCAATCTCACGAGATGGAGACTAGCGAAAGCAGTTAGAAAGTTGATAAACTATGAACTCAAGACTGATGGATGCAGAGGATAAGGTGTCTGACTTAGTAACATATCAAGAGAGAGAGGGTGGTTGCCGTTTTGGTCCCACATGTAATAGATGGAGACAAAGTAGTCCAATAAATGATATCACCTAAACTACTTTGTCTCAATCTTTTAGTACAATATGACATTCAGATTATACTTGTAACTGCCTATGGCAGGATGGGGTGGGGCAATACGAATTTGTAATAAATAAATTCTGCTGTATCAGCAAATCATATGGAATCTAGCTGAGTGATAAATCTCAACAAGTAGTTAATGGGAATTGTTAATAAATATGTTTCTAGTAAGGTTTCCATGGACACCCAAGTGCCAGTTTTTATTATTTTTATTATTATTTATTTATTTTATTATTTATTTATTTTAATTTTATTATTTATTATTTTGTTTTATTATTTTATTGGTGGCATGAAGATGGGCAGAGCAATAAACAGCAAGATGGGGCTTCATTAGAGGAATCTATCACACTTGATATTCAGAGCCCATTTTAACAATGGGTAAAAACAGATGTGACACTGACAAAGACCCGCTCTGGCCAGGACCTCACCTGCACATCTGTGCAGGCACTGCTGGATGTTGGGCTGGGATTGCCCAGGCTGCATTGGCAGCTAGCCTGAGCTCAGTCCTCAGAAAACCTCCAAGGTCACAACCCAGGCTAAGGTCTGCCTCACTGGATCTAAGCGGGCCACAGTGGACTATTATGTCTGTTTAGGCCAGCAGACACAACCTGAGTCGGGGAACAACATGGCTTCCCATCGGGGGGGGAGGGGGAGCTCTTGCTACAAAATTTCAGTGCTAGGTTCCGAAGACCATACTTACTCAATCAAATAACCTGATTTTCAGAGGTTTTAAAAGCATATGTCTTACTACTTAGCTTTTCTCATCCACAAAGTCTTATTCCTGATTCTCCCTGCTCGCCCCATGGAAAGGAACAAAACTCCTTTGAGGTAGTGTAGCTAATACATCATAAAGGGGAAATAATCACAGAGAGAAAACAGTCAACAAGCCCACAATTCCACTTACTCACAAGAAATCCCTCACTATTCATGAGTAAGTGGCTTCAGGATAGCAGCCCAGGTGCTGAAGAATGTAAGGGGATCCAAGAGATTTTTCTATACTATTTATTCTCCACTCAGAGGGTTTTGATGACAAAACAGTAATTCCTATGGCAACTAACTGTGACACCAGGAATAGAGGATTATAACTTAAGTGAAGGAATAAGCGATAGCAGAATATCAGCTTGTAGGAAACAAAGGTCTTGCTTTCATGCAAATATGCTTATTATTGTAATAAAAGTAGGGGAAAAGACAATCACCCTATACACAATCAGGATTGCCTCTAAATGACATGTTTTCCAAAATGCCCTATGTCTTCCACACGTAAGTGGCTCCTTTTTGGCCTTTTGCAGAGTAGTTTTAACAAAAACTATGTATCTTTCTGCTACCTTAATGAGTGTGAAATGACTGTCTGTACATTAGAAATCTACATGCTCTGCTAAACACAGCAGGTAATACTGATGACTTTGCTCTGTTGGCATCTGTAACTGGGCATTGCAAGTGAGACTGACAATTCTGAGTACATGTCTTTGTCTCTGATCCTAAGCAGTACAGAATTACCTTTTTGGACTGAACTGTTGTTGTAGCAGTGCTTTCCAAATTAGACTGCTGGAGTCTGACACTTTATGTGCTACTCTCATCTCTCCAAGTTACCTCCTTTAGAGAAAAGGATGACTGATTTGGAAAGTAAACATAGCTAACTGGGCCTGCCCCTCCTGGGCATTGTCACCTGTTGCCTCTTCAGAGCACGTCCCAGCTGTGGGACCTACTCCTTCTCCTCCTCCTCTTCCCTATGGGGCTTCACTGTAATGGAAAGCATCAATGCTGCTGGTGGGGTTGAGGACACTCAGCTGGTAGTGGGTATGGTCTGCGGGTCTGGCTGCAGTGGTCAAAGGTGGCCATGTGGGGTAGCATCTCCTCTGAAAACACCTGAAGATTGCTCACTCATCAGTACCTACAAGATCTAGTGTAGAGGTTACAATTAGGGCTGAGGCAGTGTCAGGGCTGGTGGGCGGGCCAGGGAATTGGGGACTGTTGGGGCACCCGAGCCCCCTTCTGATGCAGCTCCGGGCCGCCCCCCGCCACTGCATGCACCCGACCCGACATGCCGTGCTCACGTCCGGTCACCCAGGCAACCGGCCCCGATGCGAGCGCTGCAGCTCGGCATCAGGTGACGCCCCTGGGGGTGGGGCCACATCCCGAGCTGTTGCGCCACTCCACACAGCTCTTGGCATGTTGGGGGGGGCGTGTCTTACCCTTCTTAAACCGGCACGGGAGGCTTCCTGGCACCAGTAACTGGAGCTGAGACTGGACGCTACAGAGCCACACCCTACAAAGGTATCATTGCTTTCTGTAGCACTGAAATGGTTAGTGGCTTTGTTGACCATGGGTCTGTGACCAAAAATAAGTACTTGGTTATCCAAAAATGATAGGTATTCTGTTTTGGGGTGGAGTTTATTATCCAGTTTTCTAGTTTTTTTATTTTATTGTTTCAATATTTCTGTAGCATCATTTTGGACAATTGTGCATGCACCATAGTGCAATGATTGCCAAACTAATGTAACCAAAATTCAGAACTGAGAAACGAAAAGAGAAGGAATAATCAAAATGGATACCCAAAAGAGAGCAAAAATGTTTCAGTTATTATTTATTTCTATTTTATTTATTTCATAGATTTATACCCCACCCCTCCTGCAAAAGCAGCCCAGGGCGGCTTCCAACAATAAAACAATATACAATATAAAATGATAAAATACAATTTAAAATATTCATAACAATCAAAATATTAAAATAGGGCTCAATGTCTTTTTCAGCAATTGATAATATTTATAATAGAACAGGTGGAGGAGCTAAAAAAAAAACCCCTCACCCTACCCTCCCCAAAGGCCTGGGCGAACAGCCAGATTTTGCAACTTTGCCAGAATGTCAACAGGCTGGGGGCCAGGCGAGCTTCCTCTGGAAGGGAGTTCCAAAAGCGTGGCCCGGCCACCTAGAATGCCCTCTCCATTGTGGCCCCCCGTTTAACACGGGGGACCTCCAAGAAGGCAACCCCAGTGGACCGAAGGAGCCACTCTGGGGCACGGAGGGCGAGGCGGTCCCTGAGGTATGAGGGGCCCAGAACGTAAAGGGTTTGTAAATCAATACCAAAACCTTGAACCTGGCTCGGCACGCTATCGGCAACCAGTGCAGAGCTCAGAACACAGGTGTAATATGCTCCCGACGGCCTGTCCCCGTAAGGAGACAAGCTGCCACATTCTGCACTAGCTGCAGCCTCCAAACCAGGAACAAGGGAAGCCCCACATAGAGCGCGTTACAGTAATCCAAAAGCAAGGATGAGGGAGGCCAGGTCCAGGCCGGAGACGAACGGACGCAGCCTACGCACCAAATATAGCTGGTGGAAGGCAGCCTTAGTGACTGCCTCCACCTCCGCTCCAGGCGGAGGTCTGCGTCCAATATCACCCCCAGACTCCAGACCTGCTGAGCTATAGGAGAGCGAACCCCCCCAACCAGGGGGGTCACTACCTCCATCGCTCTCCCCACCAACATCACCTCCATCTTATCGGGGTTGAGTTTCAGTCTGCTCAACCGCATCCAATCCGCCACGGCCTCCAAACATGGGGATAGCAATGAGACAGCGGGGTATGGGTCAGTTGAAAAAGAGAGGTACAGCTGGAACAATCATTTTTTGTTTGGGTAGTACATATTCAATGAATTTATCCCTTTGTTTGGGTATCTTTCAGCTCTCATTTTCTTTAATCACTATGGCTGAAAAGTGAAGTACATTTACTTGTGAGTAAAATCCATTGATTTCAACATGATTACTCCATGATCAAGTGTGCTTATGTAGCTGAAGGCAAGTGAGGAGTGGGGAGTGAGGAGAGAGAGTGAAGAGGGACTCAACTGAGGGAAGAAGTTTAGAAAGGTTGGGGACAAGGACTGAAGGAAGAGCTAAAAGAGAGAGATCCAAGAGAGAAATCAACTGAGGCAGAGATAAACCAGGGAACAAAAGAGAGTGTGAGGGAAGAGAGTGAGACCCTGACAGCGAAAAAACAGCAGAGAAACAGAAGCTGAGAAATCAGCAGAGACAGAGTTGAGAGACACCAACAGGAAAAAGATACCAAAGGAAGAGAGCAGAGACCCAATCAAGGGACCTGAACTGACACTGGTTTTCAACGAGGGCGCTGAAAAGTGCCTCCTGAGCCGCGTGTTAAGAGAGAAGAGACTGAGGCCTGAGCGAGCAGCCTTCGGAGAAGGCCTGGAGAGAAGAGTGCAGCTGAGCTGACTGACAGGGAAGGACCTGAGACCACCAGGACAAATGCCCCTCCACTGGCATTGGTTTGAGTACCCCCACACTTTAGTTAGGGAAGATCTCCACAGAGTCCCCATAAGAGGAGAAGCCACCAGTTCCTCAAAAAGAGACTGAATTGGGACTTCAATGTCAATGCTGTGTTATTGTGTTTCATGCTTTGAGGTAAGGTATCCCTTTCTTCAGTACCACTTGCCCTGCCTTCCCATCTTTATTTTCCCTTTTCCCCCTGGCTCTTTCCCCCCATTATTTCTTTGTTATAATAAAGCCTAATCCTTTCTCCCCATTTACTTACCTGTGTGATTGTTTCCTTATTGGGAATGTGAGAGGAGTCTGAGCTTGGACCTTATTGTTTTACCACAGAATTTAATTTTATTGTTGTTGAAACCCTCCTCCCTTTTTTAGACTTAAGGCTTCATCAAGTGGAGGCACTGCACCTTTGAACCCTTAATTGTTTTCCTCAGGCTTACAAAACCTTAAATATCAGGAAAGAGAACCTAGGTCCCATAGCTCCCGTCCTGGAAGGGATTCAAAAGTGTGGGAGAGTAGGGTTACATTTATGATGGCAGCCTTTATGGCCAGTAGAACTGTGTAATATGTGTAAACATTCAAAGTTGCAAGAAGCTTCTTACCATTGTTCCTGCATCACAGAAGGAGGCAACGGATACAATGTTGGGTGTAAAAGGCTGTGACTCTTTAAAATACACAGAAGCATCAATCTGGGGATAATGAGAAACCTATGTTCCCTTGTTTTCCTAGATGGTCCAAGTACTGTGAACTGCTGTGTGAGTTTCTGCCACATTTAGAATAGAAAAAAGAATAAACTAATGGGATCCTCTCCTGTGAAATCCTGAATGATGAGAGATGACTCTGACACAGCTGATATCCTACATAGCAATGCTCCTTCCATCAACACCCCAGGCTTTGAGGTTAAACCGTGGATCATAAGGTCCCCTAAGTGGAAAAACCCCTCACCTCATATGGAGGTGCCTCTTTTTCTATGTTGCGTTTCAGTTATATTCTTTTTTATTCTTCCGTAGTGCTGGACCACCAACTTGCCACAGAACTACGTTGAGTTGCAACAGAAAAAGCCTGAAATAGGGCTTGAACCCACCCTGTGGTTGCACAAACTGCAAACAGAGGGTGACAGTATTACAGGGGAGGTGAAAAAACAATGTGTGTGACCTCAGCCAATTTGCTCCATGAGGAAAAATTGCTTCCAGCGCGCTCAAAGATGAGGCAACCAGCATGAGCCTGCACTGCATTTCGAAGGGCGATGGGTAGTTTTTGCTCTATGCTGACTCCAGCTCTTCCTTACTTTCCCTCCCCATCCTCCTCTTTATAATGTGTGTGTGTGTGTGTGTGTGTGTCCAGGTTTCCCAAATCACTTTTCCTGCCCTTTCCACCTCCAGTTAACAGCCTAGTTTGCATCGCCCTCTGCTCCAAGGGGCGGGGGGGCGGAGGGGGAGGGGATAACCCCTTGCTTTCAGGGAAGTCTTCAGTGTTAGTGAGGAACTTGGGCCCCCATCCCTGCTGCCTCCTCCTTTAGAAGTGATCAGGAACAAGAGCCAGTTCCTCAGCCCAGGGGATGGGTTATGTTAATATTTATAACCTCTCTACTGCTGGTTCACCTATAGTTTCTGATATCTGCTGTTATACTTTTTTCTCCTAAATTTCTCTCAGTCTAGAGGAAAGACACTAACATAATGATGTCTTTCTGTCTAGAGCTTGTGTTGGAAATCAGTGTTAGATTTCTTTTTCATCAGACTAACAGGCAAGAAAATGCAAGACTGGGGAGAGAGCTATGCAGAGAAAATGCATGGTGGGGAGAGAGCTAAACAGACTTGTTGACATGTTCTGTGTTAGCGCACGAAGAGGAAAATAGCAGAATAAAGGGAATGGTAAATTAGGGAGAACCTGCTGGGGGTTTCACATGGATCTCTGTAGGTGGCAAGCCTGATAATGCATTGTCAGTTAGGACTCTTAGGTAGAAAATGAGCATTGATAGTATTTGTATCTTTGAAAATTTAAGGACTCTTCTAACCTAAGTAAATTTTAATTTAATGCAATTTTACTTACACTCAACCGTGTAGTTACATCTTGATTGAAGTCATTGTTAGAGTGAATACAATCGCCTGCTGAAAGTGTTTTTTTTTTTTTTTTCCCCTTCACATTTCTTTTGAGTTAAGGATCAATTGGCTTTATTATGATTAGCTCTCACTTGGGTAAGCACTAACTCTATATAACTGCATAATTGTCTTACTGATTGAGTCTTATTTACGTATTTATTTTCTATGGGGGAGGGGAATACATAGATTTTATTAAATATGACTCTGTACAATTTAACATAATCCTGGGCTTCAGACTGACTTGCAAACCACCCTACCCCCACAATGCTGTAAAACTCTATAAAAGTGTCATAAAATTCCTACAATGTGATGAAAAAGTTCCAGAATGTGATGAAAAGTCCTGGAAAGTGGAGTAAAGTCCTGAAAACTGGAAAAATAAAATGTCAAAAAATCCTGGAAAGTGATGCAAGTGACGAGAGAGTCCCAGAAAGTGATGAAAAAATCCCGGAAAGTGGAAAAAAAAGTCTTGGAAAGTGACAGACAGAAATGGTGGAAGTGCAGAATCACCACAAACTGACAAGTACCAAAAGATACTTGCAAGCACTCCCAAAAGGTTATCACCACCCTTCGGAATGGAAACACTTGCTCCCATCTCAGCCCTAAAAAGTAGTGCATTGGCTAATACCCAGATTTCAGATACTCCATCAGATGCCTGATAGATACCCAAGTACTAAGTCGGACACCAGTTTATGCCAAAATATTGCATATTACCATTACTAAGTTACCGAGCTGCCATTTTACCAATTGACAATAGATAAATCAGTACCAGAATTCAGAAAAATTGGGATGGAAAGCCTGATAAATGGTACTGGAAGTTGAAAAATTTGTACTGGAAAATTAGGATGAAAAACACTAAATTGGTAGCTCAGGTAGCCCATCAGACACCAATCTGGTACCAATTATTTATTTATTTTTGTTCCATTTGTATGTCACCCCCTCCTGATACAAGCAGCATGGGGCAACTAACAACAATTTAAAACATATAATAAAATTCATTATAATCAGCATTTCCCCACAATTACCCCCCCCTCCAAAACAATAAAATCCCACCCCACCCTAACCCAACCCACCCATCCCATCTCCCTTGGCAAAAGCCTGGTGGAAAAGCCAGGTTTTATGCTTTTTATGGAAAGAGGGGAGGTCAGCGGTAAGGCGAACCTTCAGTGGGAGGGAGTTCCACAGCCACAGTGCTCAGGTCAACACCTGGGGGACCTCAAGAAGGGCACCCCCAGCTGACTTCAGAGGTTAATCCAGAGGGTGAGGCGGTCCTGCAGGTAGGTGGTGCCCAGCCCATTTAGGGCTTTAGAGGCCAACACCTTGAATTGGGCCCAGAAGCCAGTGCAGAGAATGGAGCACTGGAGTAATGTGCTCACATCGGTCCGTCACCTTAAGGAAATGAACTGCCGCATTCTGCACCATCTGCAGTCTCCAGACGGTCACCAAGGGTAGCCCCACATAGAGCATGTTACAGTAGTCAAATTTCAAGGTAATAAAAGCATGGATGATTGTGACCAGGTCCAAGTCCGAGACATATGGCCTAAGCTGACATACCAGGTGTAATTGGCAAAATGTACCCTTCGCCTCAGCTGCCACCTGGACATCCACGCGGAGCTGTGGATCAAGGAGCACCCCCAGACTACAGACCTGGGATACCAGGGGAGGACGGACCCCATCAATGATGGGGGCCATCACTCCCCTGGCTTTCCCCACAACCATCACCTCTGTCTTGTCAGGATTTAACTTCAAGTGGTTCGCCTTCATATTGTCCCCCACAGCTGACAAACACCAGGTAAGTACCAAGACTGCCAGACCTGGGTCTGATGAAAACGAGAGAGATAACTGGGTGTCATCAGCATACTGATGACACCTTAAGCCAAACTCTCTAACAACCTCTCCCAAAGGCTGCATACACATAGAACAAGAGAGGGGACAAGATGGAACCCAGCAGGACTCCACCCATGAGGTCCCGGGGAGAAGATGAATAATCACCCAGCACCACACGCTGGGTTCTCCCATCCAGGAAAGAGCAGAACCATTCAAGAACAGCCCCACTCATCCCTGTCCGGTCCCACAGCCAAGTCACCAACAACTCACGAACAACAATATCAAATTCAATCGAAAGATCTAACAAAATCAACAGGGTCGAATGATCCTGGTCCAACTCTCGGGAGAGGTCATCGACAAAGGCCACAAGCAAAATAAGTCCACAAACAAGTCACAGTGAGCATTCGATAACTCTGAATCCAGACAGAGAGAGGGTGGACTGACCAGCCCCATCACCACCTGGAAGAGCTCAGCCAGATGGAACTTAGTGGATGCAATGAGGGCAGCCTTCTTTGTTGCCTGCACCACCACAGCATAGGTACGTAACCAGACTCTTATGTCACAGTCATTCAACTTCATTCCAAGAATGACGCCACCGTTGTTCTAACCATCGCCCTTCTCACTTCATCCACTGCAGCTCCTCCGTATACCATGGGAATCTGCATTGTCGGTGATTGGGGAGCGAATATCTGGGAGCCACATGATTGATGACCTCCATCAGCATAGAATTCTACAAGGCCACAAGGTCAGTGAGTGAACAGTCATTGAAGTCAGAGGAAATATCTCCTAGAGCAATCTGAAACCTTTCTTGTTCCATAAGCTTTCGGGGGCGAACCAACCTAAATGGTTCTGCACCCTCCCGGGGACCGACATGTTCCAGGATATCGTCCTGGAGGAGATAATGATCTGTCCATGACAAGGACACTGTTGACACCTCCCCCACTAATGGATCCCCCACCTCAAGGCCGGTGCAAAAAATCATATCCAGCGTATGTCCTCCAGCATGTGTGGTGGTGTCCTCCAACCTGTGTGGTGTCTCTGAGACAGGCCCATGGTTGTCATAGAGACCATGAACTCACGCTCCTCCAAAACTGCCATAAGCATAAATATTGAAGTCTCCCAGGACTATCACTCTTGGGGACTGCAAGACCATCTCCGACACCAGCTCAGTCAGAGCGGGCAGGGAAGTTGCTGTATAGGTGGGTGCCTCGTATATCAGCAGTACCCCCACTCTGTCTCTGGCCAAATCCAACACCAATGCTACCAGTTTGGGTCAAGTTCCACAGTTTTGATGGGTATACCTGTTTTGCGGTACTTCTTTGAGCTCCACTGAAATCGTTCTTGTTAAGATCACCAACAATCTTCTTATAGCTAAATCCAACCACCTTTATTCTTGTCCTCCTTGATCTCTCTGCTGCCTTCAACACTGTTGACCACTCGCTCCTGCTTGAATTGCTTCACTCCATTGGATTCCAGGACTTTGTCCTCAACTGGTTCTCCTCCTACCTTTCTGACCGCTCCTTCAATGTATCTCTTCCTAACTCCTATCCCTCCTCCTCCCTACCCCTCTCGGTCGGGGTTCCCCAAGGCTCTGTCCTCAGTTGGCCCTCTTCTCTATCTACACCCAATCCCTAGGCAAATGCATTGCTTCTTATGGTTTCCAATACCACCTATATGCTGATGACAGTCAACTCTATCTCTCCACTCCTTCCCTCTCCCCCTCTGTTCAAGCTCATCTCACCAACTGTCTCTCTGATATCTCCATCTGGATGTCTCAATGCCAACTCAAACTGAACATGGCAAAAACTGAACTCCTTATCTTCCCTCCCAATCCTTCCTCTCCCTCTTTCCTGTAAATTGCCATTGACGGGGCCTCCATTATTCCTGTCTCCCAAGACCGTAGCTTGGCCTTCATTTTCGACTCACACCTTACCTTCAAACCCTACATTGACTCCATCACCAAATTCTGCTGCTTCTCCCTCCACAACATTGCTAAGATCCACCCTTTTCTGTCTGTCTCCTCTACCCAAACTCTCATCCACGCCCTAGTCATCTCATGCCTCGACTACTTAACCTCCTCCTTGCTGGCCTTCCCCGCTCTCACCTTTCTATCCTCATCTCAGCATCATTAATATAAATGTTGAAGAGTAGAGGTGTCAAAAGGCAGGTTGGCTGGACCTTGAAAGAATAGGAGGCACTTGGCCACCTTACAAGGAACAGAAGGCAGAGGGATTCAACTCTGACTATAAGGAGAATAGCAGGGCGAAAAAGATATAATGCAGGCATTGATCCTGCAAGCCTTTTAGAGGACTGAGTCACCCATAAGGAAGAATAAAAAGATCTTCCATCTTCATTATATTCCCTACCAGATGATATAAGAGGGTGTAGAAATTTTGTATCCCACCTGAAGACCAGCCAACATTGAAGAATATAGATCAATTCCCACTGAGGAAGGGGGACGTTCCCTTTAAACGTGTTTGGGTTCTTTTATACTGTGTTTTATATTGTATTTAGATGTCCATATTGTCATGCACATTTTGTGATTCATTGCATTCACATTTTTATAAAGCTTTGACATTGCTGTACAGGACATAGCTCTTATATATTGTGCATGTGGTTTTCCATACTGTACATGCAATCTATATTTTACTTGTGGAACCTTTTTTATTATGTATTTTGAAGCTTTACTTCTCAGGGTTTAGCCTCCATATATATTTTTCTATTGTGTGTAATAAACTTGGCTTTGCCCTTTTCCTCTTATTTTCTTGGTGCATGGTGCCAAAAGACACCCCTATCTCACCCCTCAAGAAATGAGGATAGGACGGGACAGTTGGCCATAGCTATTAACCTCAACTTGTGTGGAACAATTCATGTGCAGGGCAATAATCAAAAGCAAAAGTATTGGGTCAATATTTGTACCTGAAAGTTTCAACGATAATCGTTCTCAGTTTACCGAATCAAAGGCAGCTCAAAAATCAACAAAACATAAATACAAAGAGGATTGATTACGATCTCGAGAATACTGAGAGATTGACTTAACAAATAAATATGGTGTAAAGTGGAGGCACCCTTTCTAAAGCCCGCCTGCTCACGAGCAATAATTTTATTGCTCTCACCCCATGTTGACAATTGACCTAACAAGTATTTTGAGTAAACTTTCCCTATAATATCCAACAGATTAATCAGTCGATAGTTTTCAGGGATACTAACATCACATTTTTAAAAGATAGGAACTATTATGCTTTTAACCCACCCACTGGGGATTAAACCAGTTTCATTAATTACTGAAAATAGAGCTACCAGTGTGTCACGCCAGCAGTCCAAATTACTCTTGAGGAGTACAGCTGGAATAAAATCACCCCGAGGTGCCATATTTGTCTTAAGACACTTTGGAATATATTGAATATAGTATAGGTTATTAGCTGTAGGTTAGGCATACATATTAGTAATTTTTCATATTGTAATTGTGCACTTACTACCACATTATAATGAGAAAGTGAGGAAGGAGTTCTGAGAACTTTGGAGCAGGTGTCTGCTGGTACTTCCGCCACTGATGGCAGCAACAGAAACAATACCAAAAACAAAATCTCCATTGTCATGCAAAATTGATACCAATACCAATAACGATACTGTTATGGGACTTTTATTTTTCCACTTTACATGACACCATTTACCAAGTGTCTAGGCGTTACAACCCCAGTGGAAGTACACTATTAACCTAGTTCCAGGCTTATTCGAAAAGCCTCTGACAATAGACCAGGATTTAATCAATAAGATCTGTCTTGTGGACTCTTACCACCACCTTTCTATTAATGACCTTCTGACTGTCTCTGGCATGAGATCAGTCTCCTGTGTAATAATACCACCTTTTCTTATAATATACCAGTGGACTTCTACCACGTTTACTATAATATAAGTGTGGGCTTTTACTACTTATGGAATATAGTAGTGACCGTCTTGTTCCCCAGATGTCCCATAATATCTCAGGAGTGATCAGTTCCTGTGATCTTAGTAAAAGAGATTCTGTTTTACCATTAACATATAATAATGAGGACACAAACTGACCAACAAAGATAGAATTTATTTTTCATACATTCTTCAAGTCTTATATATTGATTTCTAATCTTATTAATCTAAAATTTATCTATCCCATTCATACTTACTCAGGCATACATTTTGACTGGCCAGGTCTAAAGTAACCTTGTTGAAGGAGGCTTGGAGAGATGGCTGCTGCTGAGCTGCCTCTAGGTGTTGGGTCAGTTGGTTTCTTTGTCTCTTTCTCTCCAAAGTCAGGGAGTTTGTGTCTTCTTTTATACACCACTCCGCTGGTTACTTCGCTGGTCACCTGTTTCGTGATGGTCCAGGGGCTTTTTGCAAGTTGATGCTCTGTCAAAGATGCGGTCTACGGATCTCCCAAAACAACTTGATTTATCAGATGCCCTGGAGAGCCACAGCTCACACTCAACAACCTCAAGAGCGTTTTTCTCTGGCTGACCTGTCAGGGGCTTTTTGGCCATCTGCTCGAGGTTGCTGCTGGTAGGTGTGGTGTCTTCCATTGGCTCTCCAAAATAGATGTTTTTCTGCTGTCACTCTGGTGCCTTTCGGCACAGTTGCTTTCTTTGGAGGGGTGGTACTTTTTAAAATAGATGTTTGTGCTGGTGCTTTCTGGCTCACTTCTTCTTTTTTGAGCTCTGGTACTTCTAAAATAGGTGCTCTGGATACGCTTCATCGCTTCAGCAAAAAAACCCTGTTATTTTGCTAGAATCAATTTGTTTTTCTCTTGGGCCATTTGCCCAGAAGCCTCGCTTCAGCCTAGGGCCATTTGTCCAGAAGCCTCGCTTCAGCCTGGTCAACCTAAAACCATGCATTCAAAACTCGTACATACAATTTTTATCTAACAATACCAATAAAGAAAAACAAAATTTTGTTAGGAATAACAAAAATGATAGTTTTTAATAACGAAGATGAAAAATGCCATAGGTCACTGGTGCACACCCCTAGTGAGTGCTATTTTATGAAAAGTTAAGAAGTAAATTTACTCCCAAGTAAAATTCACTATCTTAAAAGAGTAAAATTCACCTTCTCTTGTTACTGAATATTTAGAGTCTGTCAGTGGGGATATGGAAAGAACACACGCACACAGAGGCACTACCCACTCTCCACTCATCCCTTGGTGCTAGCAGGTCACTCGGAGCCTTAAATGGCTGTCAGAATAGTAAGTGGGCCCTGAACATCTCAAAGAGGTGAGGGCCTTATCATCATTGGGCGCCAGCACCAGAGTAGGGCCGCAACTCCCCACTCCATCCTTTAACTGCAGAAACAGAAGGCACACATCACAGGGGTATGGGCAAAGAAGTGAGTGATTGTGGGGAACGGGGGCAGGGTTCCAGGGAGCAGGGGACAAGGATGGAGGCACACCATACAGGGATGGGGGAAGCGTACGGGGAATGCACGCAACACTCACCTTTCAACAGACTCTCACTAGGGAAGGGCTGAATGAAGAAGGACATCACTCAAACACATGATGGGGTACTCCACACAGCAAGACAACAACACAAGTTCAAGCTCAATTGCATGGGGGGCAGCTTCTCCTCAGATTACTGGTGCTGGGTGCTGCCTAGTGACAGCTTTTATACTGGCATCCCTGCCTCCCTATGTGCCTGGAGCCACGCAGAGTGTCGCGGCAGTGCAGGCACTGACCCCGCATTGTGTGGGGTCACGGACGGGGGTGCCTCATCACTTCTGGTCAGGGAAGTTGCCGGGTGACGGAGGACACTGAAGGTGTCTCCAGAGCATGCATGGTGGGGGGCACATGCGCACCTAGGAGGGCGGATGTCCCGGCCCAGTAGGAGTGCCATGGCCTGACAGTACCCCCGCTGAGCCCCCTACCAAGCCCCCAGGTTGGGCGGGGGCAGCCCATGTGATGGAGGTGGAAGAGCCAGACCAGTTGAGGGGCGGAGACATCCCAGGACCAGTCTTCAGGGCTGTACCCGACACAGTCTACAAGGTAGTGCAGATGACCTCGGTGAAACTGGGAGTCCAGGATAGCTCGTAGCTCATATTCGGTGTCCAGAGCAGATAAGGCAGGAGGCATCTCACTGGGTGTCATGGGGAAGGATCCCCTGGCAGGTTTAAGGAGGGAGACATGAAAGGTAGGATGGATTTTCATCAATGGGGACGAGTCAAGGTATATGTGACGTCATTGATTTTTCGGTGCACAGGAAAGGGTCCAAGAAATTTATCATCTAATTTGCGGGATGGACGATTCAACAGGTAGTGCCGTCGGTTGAGCCAGACAAGATATCCTGGTTCGAACATTGGGGTCGTCGGTGCTTGTCTACCTGGTCTTTAAATTGCTGCCGGGCTTGAGCCAGGACGCATTTAGCGATCGCTTGGGTCTCCTGGATTTGTTTTGCCATGGCGCCTGCAGCGGGTACCTGTGTTGTTTGGAGGTCTACCATTCCTAGGGGGGGATGAAAGCTGTAGGACACAAAAAAGAGGGAGTCACCTAAAGACTTTCAGGGCATTATTATAAACAAATTCCGCAGTAAGGAGCCAATGGTAACAATAATCTTGTAAGTAGTTGACATAACAGCGAAGATACTGTTCCAAGTTTTGATTTATTCATTCAACTTGCCAGTTGGCCTGAGGATGGTATTCTGTGGTGGGATTCAGAGTTACATGCAGGGCCTTGAACAGCACCTTCCAAAAGCGGGACATGAACTGGGACCCTCAGTCACTGATCAATTCAAGTGGCCATCCGTGGAGCTTGACCACGTGGTGACAGAATAAACCTGCTGTACACTGCGCTGTTGGTAGACCCTTACAAGCAATGAAGTGTCCTAGTTTGGTAAAGTGATCTACCACGACAAGAATCATAGTGTAACCTCGCAAGGGAGGTAATTCAACTATAAAATTGAGGCCTACGCATTGCCAGGATCCTTGGGGTGCAGGGGTAAGCTGTAGGAGTCCCATGGGGGCCTTCTGAGAAGACTTTGTTTGCGCGCACCTTTTACAATTCTTTACATGTTGTTGGATGTCAGAACGCAATCTGGGCCACCAGAAGGTTCGAAGGATTAATTGCTGTGTTCGGTCAGGTCCTGGATATCCTGCTAAGGGTGCGTCATGGTGAAACCATAAGACATTAGCTATGCAGGATGTTGGAACAAGGATTTGACTGGCTTTTTGGAGTAGTTCCTGCTCCACTGCATAGGTAGGATCCTCAGAAGGCAGGAGCTCTGTGTGGGTGGCTTGCTGCACTTGGCTGTGGGTGAGGAGGGTGCCAGCAAATACCTTTGCGTCAAGTATCAATTCAGGCATTTGTCTTGCTTGGTCCCGTCCTTCCTGGTAACAGGAGATGGCATCAGACAACACATTTAGTTTCCCTGGGCGGTACTTAATCATAAAGGCAAAGCATGCAAAAAAGAGTGCCCAGCGCACATGGCAGGCATTGTTTATCTGCGCGGTTTGTAAGTGCGTGAGGTTCTTATGGTCCATCATTATGGTAACAGGATACTGGGATCCCTTGAGATAATGGTGCGATGTTTCAAAGATGGCCTTAATGGCCAACGATTTGCGGTCAAAAATTGTGTAATTTTGTTCTGTGCTAGTGAGCTGCCAGGAGTAGTAGGTGCAGGGGTGCAACAGTTTCGTCTTGTCATGGGCTTGGAGGAGGACTGGTCTGATGGTACTGCTGGAGGCATCTGCCTCTATGTAGAACGGTTGGTTAAAGTCTGGGTGATGGAGGAGAGGGGCAGTGAGACAGACCTGTTTAAGGTGGGCAAAGCTATATTGCTATTCTTTTCCCCACGCATAGGGTTGGCCCTTTTTTAGGCGGGAGGTAAGGGGTTTGGTGATCTCTGAATAATTTGGAATATATTGCCTATAGTAATTAGTGCTTCCAAGAAAGTGTTGGAGGGGTTTGACAGTCCAGGGAATCGGCCATTGTGTCACGGCTGGGTCTTGAACCCATGGCCCTTGAGGTGCTGGACAGGCTCTCCAGCACCCTGCGCCACCTGGTGAAGGTGTTGGGTTTTCCCCCTTCTGTCTCCCTTGTGTGCTTGCTCCCTGTGTGTCATGCCCCCTCCCAGCTGTAGCCAGTTGCTTTAGCCCTCCCTCCCAGCTTCCTGATTGGCCACAGGAAGTATTTAAGCCTTGGTGTGGCCACAGGAAGCTGGTGGAGCAACGTCTCTTACCCCCTTCCCATTCTTGTTGGTTATACTTGAGCTGTCTGTTGTGTGTGTAATTCATTCTTGTGTGTGTCCCCTCTCATGTGGTAAGACTGTGGCTTGTTCCCCCTGTGTTGTGCGTGCCCCTTGCTTGCTTGTTTCCTCCCTGTCTTGTACATTCCCCTTGCTTGCGTGTTCCCCCTGTGTTGTGCGTGCCCCCTGCTTGCTTGTTTCCTCCCGGTCTTGTGCATTCCCCTTGCTTGTTTGTTCCCCCTGTCTTGTCTTGTGCGTGCCTCATGTTTGCTTGTCCCCCTTGTCTTGTGCGTACCCTATGCTTGGTCCCTTCCCCCTGCTCCGTGTGAGCCTATGCTTGGTCCCTTTCCCTTGACCCATGAGAGCCTATGCTGAGCTTCCCCTGTGCTTCCAGGGTATTGGTTAACCCGCCAATGTCCCTGTGGCGGGTTCCACCCTTGGCTCCGGACCCTGACCTCGATGATGAGTCATGTACCTTCTTAGCCCAGCGTGCCTGGTAACGCTGCTGAGTACATAATCTCTCGGGTGCAAAAGAGCGACTGAGAGGTTTCAGAGGGTCGCCTTGGGGCCACCCTTTCCCCCCCTGTGCCTGGGCCTTGATTCCTCCTACTTTGTTTCCCCCTCCCTGGCTCTGTCCCCTGGAGCCTGATAGTTCTGGCCTTCCTTCTCCCTCCTTGGTTTCCCCCGTGGCTCCATACCCCAGAGCCTGACACATTGTTGGATGGCCTTGACCTTTTGTGAGTCCATCACGATTCCCTCTGCACTTATCATGAATCCCAAGACGTCCACTGTGGTCAGGTGAAAGGCACATTTTTCTTGCTTGCAATAGAGTTTATTTTCACACAGACATTTCTGTACCGTTCGAACATGGGAGACGTGTTGGCTGCGGGAGGGATAATAAATTAGGATATCGTCCAAATACGCTATGATGAAAAGGTTGAGGACATAGCGAAAAATGTCATTTATGAAGTGCTGAAATGTCGCCGTTGCATTGGCCAGGCTAAACGGCATCACTTGATATTCAAAGTGGCCGTACTGCATCTTCTATTCGTCACCCTCTCGCACTCGGACTAAATTGTAGGCACCATGGAGATCGAGCTTTGTGAATATACGAGCCCCCTGAAGTCGGTCCAGTAGCTTGGGGATTATTTATTTATTTATTTAATTACATTTATACCCCACCCCTCCTGAAACAGCTCAGGGCAAAGGATTAGGGGCAAAGAATATCTGTTTTTAATAGTGACCAAATTCAGGCCCCGATAGTCGATGCATGGTCAGAGGCTGCTGTCTTTTTTTGATACAAAGAAGATAGGGACACCCGCAGGGGACAAGGAGGAGCAAATAAAGCCATTGCAAAGACTTTCATCCAGATATTGGCGATGACTCGCAAGTTCAGGGGTAGACAGGGTGTAAATATGGCCAAACGGGTGTTCGGTTCCGGGGACGAGATCAATGGGACAATCGTACGGTTGGTGGGGTGGTAGCTTGGCTGCTTGGATGGGACTGAACACATCGGCATAGTCTCGGTATTCTCGAGGCAGTTTGTTGAGGCTGGTACTTGCCAAGAGAGTTGCAGGGACTCAGAGGATGGGTGGCGGTTGCTGAATGCACATCTGGGTACAATAAGGGGGTGTAAATTGAAGTTGGGGACTGGACCAGTCAATGTTGGGATTGTGGAGGATCAACCAAGGGAGGCCCAGAACCACAGGGAATATGGGGGTACACACAACGTTGAAGACCAGTGTCTCTTTATGGGTCCCCATAGTACAGACCAGAGGGGAGGTCTGCGATGTGATGGGGCAAGAGACAAGGGGAACCCATCTATCAAATGGACCACTTCAGGTTGGGATTTTGGTTCCAGTGCGATAGCACAGTCCTGGGCCCACCCGATGTCAAGGAAGTTCCCTGACGCCCCAGAGTAAATAAGAGCCCATACCATGTAGGATCGGCCTGGAGCGAGCCCAAGAGTCACAGGTATCTGGAAGTGGTTTCCTGTGTGTGTCTGGTAGGGGAAATATGCCTTATGAATGGGATGGTTCCTGCCCATCCTGGCCTTTGGAGTTTCCCAGATCCTGGCACCAGGACGGCAGAGATGGACACTCTTTAATGAAGTGATTGGGTCCTCCACAATAAAAACATGCATGCAACTTGCGCCGTCGTTCCCTTTCTTCTTGGGACAAGAGTCCATGTGAAGCTCCCAGCTGCATGGGTTCTGGGTCATTGGCTTCAGTTCCTTCAACAAGTAGTGGAGTAGTGGGTACATGTGGTGGGAATCCCCAGTTTTCCTGGCATCGTTCTCTGCATCATTCTGCCAGTTGTTCTTGTATTTGTAGCGAGAGGTTCATCGGTTTTTCCCAGGTATCGGGAAGAGCGGTACATGCCAACTGGTTCTTAATATCATCGCTCAAGCCTCTCCAGAACGTCCTTAGGGTGATGACCCTAAGGACGTCGTTGAACCATTGGAGATCTAGAGCTAACTGTTGGAAAGATGTTATATAGTTCAATAGCCTTCCTTTGCCTTGATTCAAAGAGAGGATAGCTGTTTCTGCATCCTTGACTCAGTGGGGGTGGTCAAAAAGGAACGCAAACTCACGTATGAAATTGAGGTAGTTAGAGAGCAGGGGACTTTTCCCTTTTAAGAGAGTTGTGTCCCATTCTGATGGGAGACCTGCAAGGTGCCCTATAATAAATGCAACCTTAAGGTTGTTTGTGGTGTACGTTCCTGGTTGTGACATGAACATAAACTCACAGAACGCCAAGAAACCCTGGAAGGCCCTCCAGTCCCCCAGGAATGTATCGATGCGGGGTCCCTTGGGTTCTCTGGGACTTGCTGCCCCTACAAGGGGCTGGGGGGCCTCTACAGATGCCACAGGGGTGGCTACAAGTGCAGCCACAGAGAGTACTCTGAGGGCGGGAGCGCCAGCTACTGCGGTGGCTAATGCATCGTGTTTTCCCTGGAGGTCCTTCAAGTCCATGGCTGTCGACTGAACTGCTCTAACCAGTTCCCCTATCTCCCTAGCTATATCCATGGAAAAGGGGTCGGGTGTGTGCCCCCGGAGGCACGACACAAAATTATGGGGTGCCGGTAATTCTGTCCGTGGGGATAGAGAAAGGACACACGCACACAGAGGCACTACAATCTCTCCACTTGTCCCTTGGTGCTAGCAGGTCACTCGGAGCCAAAAATGCCCATGAGGATAGTAAGTGGGCCCTGAACATCTCAAAGAGGTGAGACCCTTATCATCATTGGGTGCCAGCACCAGAGTAGGGCTGCAACTCCCCATTCCATCCTTTAACTGCAGACACAGCAGACACATGCCACAGGGGTATGGGCGAAGAAGTGAGTGATAGTGGGGAATGGGGGGCAGGGTTCCAGGGAGCAGGGGACAAGGGTGGAGACACACCATACAGGGATGGGGGGAAGGGTACGGGGAACTCACCCAACTCTCTCACTAGGGAAGGGCTGAACGAGGAAGAACACCACTCACACACACAACAGGGTACTCCACATGGCAAGACAATAACACAAGTTCAAGCTCAATTGCATGGGGACCAGCTTCTCCTCAGATTACCGGCGCTATGTGCTCCCCAGCACCAGCTTTTATGCTAGCAGCCCTGCCTCCCTATGTACCTGGAGCTGCACAGAACATCGTGGCAGTACAGGCACTAACCCCGTGTTGCATGGGGTCATGGACGGGGACGCCTCGTCACTTCTGGTCGGGGCAGTTGCCGGGGTGATGGAGGACGCTGAAGGTGTCTCCAGAGCATGCATGGCGGGGGGCGCATGCGCTCCTGGGAGGGCAGATAGATGTGCCAGGCCAGTGGGAGCGCCTGACAGAGTCAAAGCAAATTGTTCTTTTCTAGGGCTGAAACAAAGTCTTTTGAAAACTTTGGAATTTGCTGAATATTAAGGTACTCAGTTCAGCAAGACCAAATTCCGAAGTTCTGAGAACCAAGGTCATTATTCAGAAAACTTGAAAACTGCTGCTAGCATGGGAGGCTGGTGGAGACAGTTAAGTTTCTTCTGGAAACGAAACTTAGTGCTATCTTTGGTAGGAGGGGGGTATGGGAGGGGACAATTGAGTGATGGTAAGCCAGATTACAAGTTTTGATTGACTGACCAAGTCAGATGGTCAGCTTTCGAATTGGCTGGCATGACAAAATAAAAGTGTCTGCACTGCAGCCATTTTGCCCATTCTCTGGTGAATTTAGCTGCCCTGTATCCTACAGTGCTGCTGAATCTGTAAATAGATAGCTGGCAGAGGAGAGAGGAGTGCCTGGCCTGGTATGGTTTGGTCTGGTCTGTCCATAGGGCCAATGCTGGGGGATGGTGCATTACCCTTTACCATTACCATTACCATTACCATTACCATGACATGCAGTTTTTAAAAAAAATAAAATAATTGGGTGCCAGGCAACATTGCTGCCTGTTGCTTGATTGGCACTTGGCACCATGAGGAGGGATCTCTCTGCCTGGCTCCAGTTCCCAAGTTTTCTTGGTCTGTTCAAGTTACCATTGCCACAATGCCATGCCAAGGAAGAGGATGCCCCTGGGGGTGGGGTGGGGGGTGAATGTCTGATTTCTTAATTTTGTGACTGCTTCTGGGGCCTGCGCTTGCTGGCTTTTTTTGGTGGAATTTATTTCTCCATGCAGTTGCAGACTGTTTTGCAGAGGTTGTTGTATTCTACTTGCGTGAAGGTCCCTTGCTAGCCTGCATTTTTGTCCACTGCTTGGTTGGCATAATTATAAAGTGGGTGCACTCACTGCTGATGGTGGGCCATGCTGTGGGTACACTACCGTTGGGATTTTTTTTTAATTTCTGTAAGCAGTTGCACTTTTTGGGGGTTGTCTTCTGGAGCGATTGTCCCACTCTTTCTAGCCTGCTTTTTTGGGTAGTGCTTTGGCTGTGGTTTCAAGAACTTTGCAACAACCTTCCAAAGTTTCTGGAAGTTCAGAATTCCAGAACTTTGGAAACAGTGCGGAAGGGCGGCCAAATACTCAGTCCAACTATTTGGAACTTTGATATTTGACCCAAATACTCGGAAGTACTATTCGGTTCAGCCCTAGTCTTTTCCTGCATGTGAATACTATTCACATTTCAGTCATTGACTATCCAACTAAGTATTCATTACAGAAAGAGTATATGCATATCTGTTTGGAATGGTATTTCACTTTAATTGTGCAACAGTTTGGTGTGCAATAATACTAAAACAAAGTAACCAAACTACTGAAGTGGCCAAAATGCCAAAACAAAGTCACTGAAATACCAATGTGACCAAAATAACACCCTATGTATCTTTATTTTGTAAAATGAAATGAGAAACAAATATTGGTTTGTATTAGGGGCGGGCCCGGTACCAGTACCGGTACACCGGATTTTACCGGTTACCGGTTCCACAAAACCCGGATTCCTGGATTTAATCCGGTATGCCGGTACCGGATTTATTGCATTGGTTTCAATGGGGCGCTGTGTCCCCATTGAAACCAATGCAATCAATTAAAATTAATTCCCTCCCCCTCCCAGGCTGCGCGGGTGGAAGGGGGGACACCCCCCACCCACCCTGCCCAGCCTGGCTTTTTGTTGTAAAAGATAGATGCAACAGAGTGAGACCCCGAGGCGAGCCCCCCCCCCCCGCCCCAGCGGCCGCGGCGTCCCCGCAGCCGCAGGTAAGTATGACCCGATCCCTGGGGGGGGTGGGGGTGTTTAACACCCCCACCCCCCCCAGGGATCACCCCTACAGCGCGCTTGCCGCTTACCTTGGGGAGCTCCGGCGGCGGCGGGCGGCCCGGCGGCTTCAGCGCCGGCTGTGGCTGCCGGCTTCAGGACGTTCTAGGCCTTCCGGTGAAACCCGGAAGTGCACCGGAAGGCCTAGAACGTCCTGAAGCCGGCAGCCACAGCCGGCGCTGAAGCCGCCGGGCCGCCCGCCGCCGCCGGAGCTCCCCAAGGTAAGCGGCAAGCGCGCTGTAGGGGTGATCCCTGGGGGGGGTGGGGGTGTTAAACACCCCCACCCCCCCCAGGGATCGGGTCATACTTACCTGCGGCTGCGGGGACGCCGCGGCCGCTGGTGCTGGGGGGGGGGCTCGCCTCGGGGTCTCACTCTGTTGCTGTTCTATCTTTTACAACAAAAAGCCAGGCTGGGCAGGGTGGGTGGGGGGTGTCCCCCCTTCCACCCGCGCAGCCTGGACTCGGGGAGGGTTTTTTTTTTTTAAAACAGTTTGGCTGGGGCTTTAAATTTTTTTACATTGCAGCCATTTTTAAATGGCTGCAATGTAAAAAACCGGCACACTGAAATCCGGTACCGGGGGCCGGATTACCGGGCCGAATCCGATAATGCCGGTACGCCCGATACCGGCATTATCGGATACCGGATTGTGCCGGTTTCCCACCCCTAGTTTGTATACACTTTGGCAGACCTGAATTGATATGGACGAATTTGTCGGTTACAATATTTGCAGTTGGTAATTGTCCAATCTGTAATTTTAAAAAAAAAATATGGTCAGTTATGGCAATCTATTTCCCAAATCCTCTTGCTGCATCAGATTACAGAAAGGAAAGCAGAACACATTTAGGGCAACAGCATACAACTTGGGTGATTTCCATCTGCTTATTTATAATCAAAAAGCTCAATGGCCGGGCTCTTGTTATATATATATAACCACTAAAGGTCTTTTGCTGTGTGCCAGGTCATCGATTTCACTTCCCACTAAGCAGTGGTTACTTCATCCACCATGCTGAAAACTCATTAATCAGTAGCATTGAAAATGAGATAATGGATTTCATCGTTGCTTATGTCAAGATGGGAGGGGGAAGTCTTGATATTAATCATGTTGTTATGGCAGAAGTTTTTTTCCTGATGGGTTTGTTCTTGCTGAAAGGTTTGACAGATTTCTACATTCACTGAAGTTTTGGGGGGCAAGCAAAGTATATGGGAGAAAAACGGGGGGGGGGAAGTTTTTGCTATTGGAAGATGGGACATTAAAATAGTCTTAACTTAGAGCAAATTAAATCCTCTCTAGGGATCAGTATGATTAGCTTTTATAGAACACTTAGAAGCTATATAATCCTTCACGCTCACAACAACTCTGTAAGAAAGATCATGGGGGTGGTCCATGGATCAGGTTGTCAGGGTTCAAGCTGATAGGGGGATTGGAATCAGCAGGCATCCTAGGAAGAAGAGAGATTAGGGGGCGGGGCCTCTCCATGCTTGCAGGAGAACTCAGGCCCCGCCCAGGCTCCAAGCATGCCGTTCGTAAGGGGAGGCTCAGAGGCAGATTGAGGCCCCGCCCTGAGCACGCTAATCCCTTTTGGGCTTCGGGCTATATAATACACCAGCGGGGCTAGAAGCAGCCTCCGGTAATCATTTTGAGAAGCTGGCCCCCTGATATCTTGTATTGCTCCTTGTTGCCTGAAACCTTGATCAAGAGTGAGACCTGAGTGACTGTTCCTGGTGTTCTCCCCCTTCCTGGTGTAGAGTGAATGGTGGTAAGAGTGGTGATCTGTTTGTCTTGTTAAGTCTTAGTTTGTGCTCCTGTATACGTGGTTTAAGATTCTGGTGTTTGGTTCCCTAGCTCCTGTTGTTCCATATCCTCAAGTCCTCCCTTCTCTTCCCTTACCATATCCCTTTCCCTGAGCGCAAGTCCTACCCACCTTCACCTTCCTTACTCCCTGCCATCCCTTCCCGTCTGCTCCCTTCCCCAGGACCATTTCCCCCTACCTTCCTGCCACAGATCTTCACGGTGTCCAGGTTCCTGTATATCTCCCTGAACGACTGAGAAATTCCTTTGTGCTTTTCCTCCCCTGGGGCAATTGGCTTCCTCTCTACTATCCCAATGATGAGACGGGTTGCCCTCTGAGTAGGAGGGAAAGCCCACCCAACACCCTGAGGGATTATTATACTCAGATTGCTTACGACAAGAGGAAGCCGCCCCTTTTTCCCTGCCCCCTTTCCCCTCTCACTTTCCTTTCTCTTTTCTTCCAAACCTTTTCCCCCAACCCCCGTGACAGAATTACCGGCACTCCTCCCTCCTCCCCTAACATTATGGAGCCCGAGCAGCAGGTTAAAAAATTAATACTTGCTGTACAATCCCTTACAATGGAGGTTCAAGATTTAAAAGCTGAAAATAAAGAGCTACGGGTTAGATATAAGTCCCTACAGGAATCGGTAGATCGCTACCCACTTACCCCTATGGAGGAGGAGGAGGGGGCTCCTAAGGGAGCAACAGCCCCTCTCCCTCCAAAAGTGCCACCTTTTATACCTGTTCCTAGAGAACCTAAAGCTCCCCGTCCTGATAAGTTTTATGGGGATAGAAAAGAATGTCAGGGTTTTTTAGCCCTTTGTAACCTCACTTTTCAAACACAACCTCTTACCTATGATTCAGATCAGGCTAAGGTGGCCTATATAGTAGGGCTATTGGGGGGAGTAGCCCTGGACTGGGCTACCCCTCTTCTAGCTTCAGATGATGATTTGTTGCGCAGTTATAAGGGTTTTCTAAAACAATTTTGTTTTCTGTTCGACTATCCCCATAGGGTTAGGGATGCGGAGCAGACTATCCTCCATTTACAGCAAGGAAAGACTCCTCTATTGGATTATATAACCCACTTTAGAAAACTTGCCTTTGACTTAGATTGGAGTGATTCAGCCTTTAGGGCCCTGTTTAGACAAGGCCTGAATGAAGATATTAAAGATCAATTAGCCTGTGCTACCACTACTCCAATCACTCTGGAGGACATGGTCACGTTCTCCCTCCAGATTGATTAATGGCTTACTGAACGGAGACGGGAGAGGAAACGGGACCAAGGTAGGGGAATGGGGTTTGGGTTTCCTGGGGTACCAGTTACTCCTCCCCTTGCCCCGACTGGTTCAGGAATTTCTGAACCCATGCAGATAGGTGCAGTCAGGGGCCCTCTTGGTCCTGAGGAGCGTGAAAGGCGGCGCGTCCTCCGCCTTTGTTTTTATTGCGGGGGAGTTTTTCTAGGGAAAGTCCCTCCGGGAATGGACGTCCCCCCGCGTCGGGAAACTCCAGGGACCAGGGGAGTTGGGGGACCTCTCGGTACATCATCCTGGTTCCCTCCTTGGGTCTGGGAGAGAGCACTCCACCCCCCCACAGTTATTTGTTCCCCTTGCTCTGCAATGGTCTCCCCATAGCTCTCTCGTGGTTAGAGCTTTGGTGGATTCGGGGGCATCAGGGAACTTTATGGATGTCTCTTTTGCTAAAGACCATGAGGTGCCCCAACAGACCAGGACCTCTGTGGAACTGGTTCAGACAATTGATGGGTCCCCTCTTGCTTCAGGTCCTCTGTTAAAGTGTTCCGCTCCCTTGGTGTGTACTATCGGTTCTCATGTAGAGACCCTCCAATTTGACTTAATCTCCTCCCCTTTATTCTCCCTGGTTCTTGGATTACCCTGGCTCCAGAATCATAATCCCGCCATTAACTGGGTCTCGCGGACCCTTAACTTTACATCCCCTTTTTGTCACCTTCATATTATTCCTTTTCCTCTGATTGAAGCTAAGATCCCTCCTGCTATCGCCCCCATTACCTCGTCCCCCCTAATTGATCCTCGGATCCCTCCCCAATACCATGATTTAGCAAGGGTATTTAGTAAACAGGAAGCTTCCGAGCTTCCACCCCACAGGTCCTATGACTGCCCTATTGAACTTCTTCCCGACCATGAACCTCCATATGGTCGAATTTACAATCTCTCTCCAGGGGAAACTGAAACCTTACGAATGTATATTAAAGACAACTTAGAAAAGGGATTTATTCGCCATTCCACTTCCCCTGCAGGGGCTCCCCTCTTCTTTGTTCCGAAGAAGGAGGGAGACCTTCGACCATGTATAGATTATCGAGGACTGAATCAAATGACGGTTAAGAACCGATATCCCCTTCCCCTAATCCCTGAACTTCTTGGAAAGCTCCAAGGAGCTACTATCTTCACCAAGTTGGACCTGAGGGGCGCCTATAATCTGGTGCGAATAAAGGAGGGGGATGAATGGAAAACTGCGTTTCGCACGAGATTCGGGCACTTTGAATATTGTGTGATGCCCTATGGCCTTGTAAACGCTCCTGCTACCTTTCAGCATTTTATTAATGACATTCTAAGAGATTTGCTTGATTTATATGTGGTAGCATATCTTGATGATATTCTCATTTTTTCTTCATCCTCAGAGGAGCACGTTCGTCATGTACGGACAGTCCTGGAACGGCTATTATGCCACAAATTATACTGTAAACTTGAGAAATGCGTTTTTCATACCACCTCTGTCCCTTTTCTGGGATTCATTGTTTCCTCCCAGGGAATTCATATGGACCCCAGTAAACTTGAGGCCATTAATCAGTGGCCGGCCCCAAGGACAGTAAAAGCCTTACAGAGGTTTTTAGGTAGTATTAACTATTATCGGCAGTATATTCCTCGATATGCCGACCTTACAAAACCTCTTACTACGCTATTGAAAAAGGGAACTCCATTTGTGTGGGGGGCCCCTCAACAAAAAGTTTTTGTTCACCTCAAACAGGCCTTTATGTCTGCTCCACTGTTACAACACCCGAATATTTCTCTACCCTTCATAGTAGAAGCAGATGCATCGGACGTTGCCATTGGAGCTGTGTTAACTCAAGTCCATGAACCTTCGAAACGTCGACTTCCTTGTGCCTTCTACTCACGCCAATTGACCCCAGCTGAAAGAAACTATCCTATCTTGGATAAGGAATTATTAGCTATTAAGGCTGCATTTGAGACCTGGAGGCATTTCCTTGAAGGGGGCCCCCATCCCATCCTGGTGTATACGGACCATAAGAATTTATCATATCTACACTCTGCCCGTATCAATAATCCACGCCATGCAAGGTGGGCATTATTTTTTGCACATTTTTGTTTCTCGATACAGTATCGTCCCGGTTCTCAAAATACCATGGCGGATGCGCTATCCCGGTATTACACTCATATCGAGAAGGAAGGAGATCTCCAAGGACCCATCCTACGTTCTCGGACTATTGCGGTTACCCTCCCATCTCTACCACAACTAAGAGCCGTATCTCAAAAGGAGCCGCTACGTCCAGAGTTTCAACAACGGTATGGGCTGGCTTTCAATAAAGGAAAGGTAGTTATTCCTTGCAGGTTCCGGCCACAGGTAATATGGGCTCACCATGATTCTCCCCTTGTAGGACATCCAGGATATCAAAGGACTCTTTCCTTGATTTCACGATCCTTTTGGTGGCCCTCCATCCGTAAGGATGTTAAACAATATGTTCAAGGCTGCCCCACCTGTGCGCGTACTAAAACCCCTCGGACTCTACCTGTAGGGTTATTACAGCTTACCGACAATCCCAAAGGCCCTTGGCAAAAGATTGCTATGGATTTTATAGTTGGCCTTCCCAAGTCAGCAGGATACGACTCTATTTTGGTTATTATCGATTATTTCACTAAGATGGGACATTTCATTCCCTGTAAAGGGATACCCTCGGCCCCAGTCACTGCTCGTCTCCTCCTTCGAGAAGTAGTACGTTTACATGGCCTACCAAAGATGATTGTTTCAGATAGAGGCCCCCAATTTATTTCTCGATTTTGGAAGGCTTTTTTTACCCTTCTTCAGGTGGACCTCCGGCCTACTACAGCCTACCATCCTCAGGCGAATGGACAAGTTGAACGTGTAAACCAACACATCGAACAATATTTGCGTTGCTTTTGTACTTACCTTCAAGACGATTGGGTGGAACATATACCCCTTGCTGAATTTACGTACAATAATGGCCCCAACGCCTCCTTGGGAAATTCACCTTTCTATGTCTCGTATGGTTTTCACCCTCCCCTTTGTTTCCCAGATGCTCCCCTCTCGTCGGTACCAGCAGCAGATGCATTGGTGAGGATTATTCATAAAGCCCAACGAGTGGCCCAACAACATCTGTTGGATGCCCGTGCCCGTTATAAAGCCTCCGCCGATAAACGTCGTCTCCCAGGACCCTCCTTTCAAGTAGGTGACCTTGTATGGGTACGGCGTCAAAACTACCCCTCTCTACGCCCCTCTGCTAAGCTTGATGATGCTTATATGGGGCCCTTTCCCATTACGCAGAAATTGAACGAAGTCGTTTACACTGTGGGGTTACCAACCCATTTACGCATACACCCTTCTTTCCATGTGTCCCTTTTGAAAAAGGCGCAAATTCCAAGTTATCCCCTCCAACGTGATGTTCCTGCCCCTCCTATTCTTCTACCTGGTGGCTCCGAATATGAGGTTCGAGCCATCTTAGATTCCCGCATCTCTGGTTCACGATTATATTATTTAGTGGATTGGAAGCATTATGGACCCACGGAGCGATCTTGGGAACCTGCTATGAATATCCATGCCCCCCGCCTTATTCGAACCTTTCACCTACGCCACCCCTCTCGGCCTGGTCTTAGAACCCTGGTGGGAGGGGGGGGGCTTGGATGGGGGGGTACTGTCAGGGTTTGTGCTGATAGGGGGATTGGAATCAGCAGGCATCCTAGGAAGAAGAGAGATTAGGGGGCGGGGCCTCTCCATGCTTGCAGGAGAACTCAGGCCCCGCCCAGGCTCCAAGCATGCCGCTCGTAAGGGGAGGCTCAGAGGCAGATTGAGGCCCCTCCCTGAGCACGCTAATCCCTTTTGGGCTTCGGGCTATATAATACACCGGCGGGGCTAGAAGCAGCCACCGGTAATCATTTTGAGAAGCTGGCCCCCTGGTATCTTGTATTGCTCCTTGTTGCCTGAAACCTTGATCAAGAGTGAGACCTGAGTGACTGTTCCTGGTGTTCTCCCCCTTCCTGGTGTAGAGTGAATGGTGGTAAGAGTGGTGATCTGTTTGTCTTGTTAAGTCTTAGTTTGTGCTCCTGTATACGTGGTTTAAGATTCTGGTGTTTGGTTCCCTAGCTCCTGTTGTTCCATATCCTCAAGTCCTCCCTTCTCTTCCCTTACCATATCCCTTTCCCTGAGCGCAAGTCCTACCCACCTTCACCTTCCTTACTCCCTGCCATCCCTTCCCGTCTGCTCCCTTCCCCAGGACCATTTCCCCCTACCTTCCTGCCACAGATCTTCACGGTGTCCAGGTTCCTGTATATCTCCCTGAACGACTGAGAAATTCCTTTGTGCTTTTCCTCCCCTGGGGCAATTGGCTTCCTCTCTACTATCCCAATGATGAGACGGGTTGCCCTCTAAGTAGGAGGGAAAGCCCACCCAACAACCTGAGGGATTATTATACTCAGATTGCTTATGACAAGAGGAAGCTGCCCCTTTTTTCCTGCCCCCTTTCCTCTCTCACTTTCCTTTCTCTTTTCTTCCAAACCTTTTCCCCCAACCCCCGTGACACAGGTGGTAACATGCATATTTTGCATGTGCATGTATAAGGTCCCAAGTTCAATCCCCAGTATCTACAATTCAGGCTCTCTGGTAGCCTGGGTGAGGCCTGTGCTGGGGATCCTGGAGGGTGTCAAATAGTATGACTGGATGAGGCCTCTGCTGGAGAGGAGACCCTGGAGAGACAGGGAACTTAAAACTCTGTTGCCATGTCAGGTTGTGACAGTACTGGGTTAAGATGGACCATTGGTCTGACTCATGCAGCTCATTATTATTTCCATTCTACAGATGGGGAGTTGAGGCTCAGGGAGAGTGCCTCACCTAAAGCCACCCAGAGAATTCATGGCTAAAAAGTATTTGAAACCTGGCCTCCCAGGTCTAAATTCAACATCTTATTTAAGAGACTACCCTCCCACGCATTGCTGTATCAGGAATAATGTCAGCTCTTGTGTGTGTGTGTCTGTCTGTCTGTCTGTCTGTCTGTCTGTCATCACAGCTTTTTCAGGAGAAATTTCCTTGGGCTGTTAGTGCAGAATGCATTTGTAAAAGGTGTATGTTTGCATCCGCCTCTTTGCTTTATTTGTCATACAAGAATAACAGCATGCTACTGGCAGCAGCCAATGGAAAGACTCCTTATCTTTGTGCTTTGGTGCAGACATACTGCTTTCTCTCCATGATGGATTCTTGTGATGGACTTGTTACACCAGATGCTGTGAAGCACTAAAGGCAGGAGGATGTTATAGCTTACATACCTAATTGACAATAATGGCAAAAAAAGGATTAAGAACTGTGCATTAGTGGTGTGCATGTAGTTTTTGTTCTTACAATAAAAATAATGGCAATTGTCATTTTCATTATTGTTATTGCAATAACGAAAATGACAACTGAGAATAACAATGATAACGAAAACGACAATGTTGTTATCGTTGCTGTTATCATTAGTGACAGTTGCAGTTTTGTTTTGGATGGAAATGGAGAGGGGAGGAGGGAGAAGACATCTCAGAGCCCTAAGGAGGCTTGAACTGTGCCTGTGTTGGGAGGGGCGTGCAGCTCCGCAGTATCTGATGGATGTATCACTGGCCAATGAGCAGGTCAATCAGGCCCCAGCAGTCTCATGGCAGTCTGTGATTGCTCAATGCCTGCTGCCTCCCAAAACCAATCAGGGGGCTGTGGGGGAGGGCACTGCAACCCTTTATAATGGGTGAGCCATGTGTTTGCTCTCTGTTCTGTGAGATCTCTCTGCTTGTCAGGTTGCATTTTACAGAACTGGTGCTTGCACATGAAAAATCCTCCCTAGCCCTCATTGCATATTACCAATTCCTTTCCTTCATAATATAACCTACCTTTTCCCTTCTCCCTATCCCTGCTCTGTAGATAGAAAGATTAGGTAAGATATATTATTATTTTATTATTAGCAAACATTTATATAGCACCAGCAATGTATCTGGCACTTTCCAAAGTAATTGAATAGACACGGTCCCTGCCCTCGGGTTTACAATCTGAGAGA
>QEPC01012478.1:711244-753955 GCA_003113815.1 Sphenodon punctatus | reverse complement strand
AGTCAAAGGTGGAGAACAGGTGGCGAGGGTCCCAAGAGCAGGACTCAATGCAGGAGGCGTAGTAATTCTGTCTAGCAAGGAATACATTTGAAGTGAAGGAAGTCAGCATGAGAGTGGGATTTGCGCCAAAGGCATTCAGCAGCACGGGTGCAGGAGCGAAGGTGGCAGATACTGGGTGTGAGCCAAGGATGGGGGTTGTGGGAGTGGGCAGGGTGGGAGGAGAGGGGGGAAACAGAGTCAAGGGTGGAGGAGAGAGAGGCATTGAAAGCAGAAATGTCAGTCAGGGGAGGAGGAGGAGACTGAGGGGAGAAGGGGTGAGAGAGAGGAGGCAAAGTCCAGGGGGTTAATGGCCTGCAGGTCATGGAAGGGGCGTGGAGATGAGGAAGGGGGGCCAGTGGGAGACATTGAAAGAGGAAAGAAAGTGGTCAGGGATGGGATGAGGATCAAAGGAGAGATCAGAGACAGAGTAGTTCCTAGAGAAGATGAGGTCAAGAAAATGGCCATTAGCATGGGTGGGGGAGTTGGTCAAAAGATGGAGGTTGAAGGAGGAGGCTAGTGATAGGCAGCGAGTGATGGAGGGCTGGGAAGGGACATCAACGTGAATGTTGAAGTCATCAAGGATGAGAGTGGGGGTATCGTTGGAGAGGAAGAAAGTAAGTCAGGACTCAAATTCAGAGAGAAAGGAAGAGAGAGAGACAGGGGGGCAGTAGATGACAGTGATGCGGAGATGGAGGGGGGAGTAGAGGCACACAGAGTAAGCCTCAAAGGAAGGAAAAGAGAGAAAGGGGGGAGGAGAAAGTGGTTGGAATTTACAGGAGTTAGTGAGGAGGAGGCCCATGCCCCCAACCTGGCCTACAGGGCATGACGGGTGAGAAAAGGAGAGGGCAGTTGGGGTGACAGAGTCGGAGGGGGAGATACAAGTTTCAGAAAGGGCAAGGAGCTGGAAGGAGTGGGAGAGGAAGAGATCATAGATGTAGGGTGCTTTATTGTCAGAGGAGCGACAATTCCAAAGGGAGCAGGAGAATGGGATAGAAGCCCCATTTGCCAGGGATTTTGTGGTAACTGATAATGCCTCAAACATGAAGAAGGAAGTGCTGGAGGGTGGGTTCCAGCATATCCCCTGTGCTGCCCACACCCTTCACCTGGTGGTGAGGGATGCCTTTGTCCTGCGGGAGAAGGCAGAAGAGCACAGCAGCAGTAGCAGCCTTACCCTGTTACTCGAGAAGGGCAGGAAGATTACAGGGTACTTTAACAAGACCGTGAAGGGTGGTCACCTCTTGAGGGAAAAGCAGGTGGAGCTGGGGATGCAGGAGCACTGCCTCATGCAGAATGTCAGCACCAGGTGGAACTCCACCTAAAGCATGATGGAGCATCTGGTGGAGCACAAGCGGCACGAGGTAGCCTCAGAGGGGGAGATTGGGGTGGAAAGGCCACTCTGGCGGGATGAGTGGACAACGGTGGCTAAGACCGTGCATGTCCTTAAGCCCTTTAAGGAAGTGACGGAGAGCCTGAGTGCGGTGACGGCCACCCTGAACCAGGTAATCCCCCTGGTCCAAAATCTCATAAGGAGGATGGAAGACTTGCTGAGGGACCAAGGCCAGGGGTCATGGTGGAGGTGGAGCTGCAGTCTGTACCAGAGGTGGTGGCCCTGGTACAAAAGTTGAAAGAGGGGCTGAGCAGGCATTTTGACCCTCTCATTCATAAGGAGGTATACATACTCTCCATCATGCTGGAGGGGGAAGGACTGGCACAGCACCTCTTCTGGCGTGCGTTCCTCCCTTCCTCTGCCTGTTGTTCCTCCCTGCTCCTGCCACTCTGAGACGTATCCCATATCACCTCAATGAGGTGGATGGTCTCCACATGGACAATCAGCCCCGACGTGGTCGCCTGCGTCCCCCTCTTGATTTTTTTGTTGCAGATCTAAAGAACATAAAAAGACAGGAACATAAGAAGTGCCATACTGTGTCAGACCAATTGTATATCAAGCCCTGCCTGCATTCTGTCTCCACAAGTGAGTGGCTGGCCAATCTCTCTCTGTGTGGGGGAATTCCTAACAGGTCATGGGGCAATCCATTCCCTGTTGTTCCAGCTCCCGTGCCTTACCTTGCATTCTGCGAATCCGCCTTTTGGGGAAAGGAAATATTTCCATACCGTGGACCTCATTGGCCTGGTTAGGCCCTGAGATGTCCGTCTTGATGGTCCTGGAGCAGCAACGTCCTCATCATCACCCTCTCTGAAACAGGAACACATAAACCCCTACATATTTTCATGCATTCATGGTGATGCCTCCAGTCCTTCCCTTCCCAGACCAAGACCCATTCTCCCACATAAAGTGGAAGGATGGTGCTGCAGTGTTGTCTACTTGCCTCTTTTCCTTTCTCCCACGTACACCACCACCACCTGTGGTGCTGTAGTGTCTTCAAGTTGAGACTCTCTCTCTCTCTCTCTCTCTGGCAGACCCAGAAATAAGACATGTGCAAATCCTGCCCTTCTTGGGGTGCTAGTGTTGGCAAGTTGAGACCCTGGCTGGCACGTGTCTGGGTGGGTGCTGCAGCTCGTGCCTGACTGCTGGAAGAGCCCATTCTCTCTCTCTCTCTGGAAGACCCAGAAATAAGACATGTGCAAAACCTGCCCCTCCACTGCCACTCGCTGATGCCCACTGTTTGTGCCTGACTGCCCACCACCCACATGCCAGCAAACTCACTCTAAACATTAGTATTCTTCTTGTCCTCAAAGTTATATGGAACAATAAACAAAAATAAATTTTACAAACCTGGCAGCAGTGGCACCTCCTTTGCCCTCTTCCTCCTCTCGTGAGGATCCCACCTCACCAGATAGTCCAGGCTGGGCCTCCACTTGTTCCTCCTCCACCTTGACCTTCCTCCTCAACTTCATTTTTCTTTTTCCACCACCACTGCTTCCTTCACCTTCCATCCTCATGCACAAACCAAACCACCACCACCCCCCACACACAGCTACAACACACACACACACAAGCTCACAACCAATTTTTCACACATGTTCACTTCACACAAGCCAGACAGACACCACGCCACCGCACACGACAACACACGTTATCAAAATACCGTTTCCGGTTTTTGGTCTCGAGAGCTCATGAGAGCAAATGATATCGATAACGATAACGAAAGTAAAATCTTCATTTGAAATAGGTATAGGTATCAATAATGACAATAATGAAAACGACATTGTCGTTATAACGATAATGATCAAATGACACATTTTAATAACGACAACAATAATGAAAACAAAAAATGACATGGGGCTCTGGTGCACATCCCTACTGTGCATCACAGTATGACTTTTTTAAAACATAAACTATCTAAAATTAAATTTGGAACTTTTGCCAAAAATATAAATATAAAGTACTTTTGAGCCAGTACACCTGCTGTTTTAGATGCTTTAGCATAGTACTATGATTCAGAAGTGGAAGCACAATCACCTGGTGCTATTAAATATTGGCACAGAGAACTGATGGCTTGGGTGAAGTGTACATTCCTGGGGAGCTTGTGTATAGAAACGAATGTAAACAGATGGTGTGGGGTATTCTGAAGTATTGTTAGATGTATGGTTTATGGCAACAGAGAAGTTTTAATTGTGTTTTAGAGGCTTTACCTAAAATTATGAAAAAGAAATAGTTTAAGTGTCTCCAGTGAACAATTTCCTGACAAAGAAAGATACAGATAGTTTTATGTCCATGATTCTGTGACACAGATGGGTGGATCTTGCATCTTCATAAAGTCCCACTGACTTCAAAAGAACATCATGAATGCTCAGGTGTCTGTTGGTATTTACTTAGTTACTGGGCTGGGCATGGGTTTTCCCTGGTAAAAAAATAAATCCCCAGCATGTTATTCTGACCCCCAAATCACTTTAGTTATTGCATCTTTGTACAGAATTTGTACCTATGTTGGTATCAAATATCCCATTGAATTAAAAATACCAGTTCTGTGAAAACTCTTCATATAAAAATGGCATTTAAATAAGACTGATTTTTTTTAAAATCAGGAAATAGTTGGAAGCCAAAGGGGTTTTAAATGAAACCGCCTCCTCTCACCATCCCCTGAGAAGCCGAGTGGAAAGAGACACAGCAGCTGGAGCAGCAGAGAGACAGAGTCAGTCAGGGTTTGTGCATAAGCAAAAGGCCCTTCCCAGGTCTACAAGTGTGGGGGAATGGGTGTTTTCAAGATTTTCTCTTTTCTCTTTGAGAATTCCAGGCAGTTCATGAAAACACTGATTCTCATTGAGAAATGCAAGAATGTGACTATTAGCCCGAACTCTGACACCATGGAAGGCTTCCAACTCCTCAAAGAGAAGATTAGCTATGATGATCCTGGTAGGCTGATTCATTGCTCTTTTCTGGCAATGGGGTCCATGCAACAGAACTCTTGCACCAAGGGTCCTGGTGAGAGAATGGAGGAAGGCATCCAAAGTTTGTGAGTTCAAGTCCGAAAAGAATTAATTTTGGCCAGGGGGCAGACAGTTGCTCTTCTACCCACAACAGTCGCTTGCTCTGAAGAGTGGACACCAACCTCCCTGGGTGTGTCTGTCAGCATGTCTTTTCTCCGCCAATGCCAGGATCATCACTCCCTCTCACAGCCATACAAATTTCTCTGCTCTTAGAAAATGCTCAAGACCACACCTCCTCATCCAAAAGAAAACAAAGGGAAGAAAAAGAAAATCCTGCTGCTAGCCATTCCTATTATTATTGCAGTGACATGGCGATACGGCAAAAGAAGCCAGAGCTATAATGCTCCAGGTTGCCAAGCCTTGGGTCCCAGAGCTTTCTGATACTCACACTTTTGCAACAACCTCTCTCTTTCTGTCCCAGCTGCTGAAATTTGAATTAATTAAGAACAGTGTTCCAGTGCTCTATGTTGAGGTATTTAATTTTCGGCTTTAAAAGAACACTCAACCGGCTTTAATGCGCAAAATGTCTCATCTAAATCCCGCATGTGGGATTTTTTACACATGGCGTGATTTTATGCTGCGTGTGCGCTGCACACATCTAAAAGCAGCCCTACTTCCCGTCACCTCCCACACTCTAGGCTGCATGCTCAAGCAGTGCTCCCCCAAGAAATCTGGTGGTCGTGTCGACCAAATTGCATGGTGAGGTGCAAGTGGTTGCTGTGCTGAATCTCTCTCTCCCCCCTTCTTCTTCTTCTTCTCCCCCTCCCCCCCCCAAGAAAAAAAAAACAGACTGCTGGAACTTTGACACAACCTTTTGGGAGTACTTGTAAATGGCACATTCTTGGCATGGCTTTGGTACTGTGCCACTGGTAACTTGGACCAGGCAAGGGGAAGTGGAGACAGGCAGAGAGATCCCAGTCTAGCCTCATGGTGCCAAGAAGCTGGCAGAGCAGTAGAAATTACACTTTACAATTAGACTCTGCTGTGCCATGCAGCAGACACAGCCTTGGTAAAAAAGAATGAAGACAACACACACAACCCCGCAAAACAGTGTGAAACTGTGTGGAGAAATAAAAATTCAACCAAAAAACAACCGACCTGCCCAGCAGACAAAATTATAACACCCACAAGAAAGAAACCAGACATTCACACACACCCCGGGACACCCTCTATTCTTGACATGGCATTGATTCAAGTTACCAGTGTATTGTGGCACTGGTAACTTGAACAGATCAGGCAAGAGGAAGTGGAGCCAGGTGGAGAGATTCCTCTGGCCTCATGGTGCCAAGTGTCAACCAAGCAGCAGGCAGAACTAGAAGCAATATGGCACCCAATTCTTTTTTTTAAAAAAAGCATGGCATGGTAAAGGTAAACATAAACCTCATCCCCCATCATTGGCCATATGGACAGGCCATGCCATGCCAGGTCATGCATGTCCCCCCCCACCAGCCAATTACTTACAGATTGAGCTCTGTAGCACACAGCCAAATCCACCAAAGAGAATGGAAAATGGATGTAGTCACTTTTATTTTTCCCTGCCAACCAATCAAAAGTTTGCCATCTGGTTTGGCCAGCCAATCAAAATTTGCTATCTGGCTTACCATCACTCAACTTTCCCCTCCCATAACCCCCTCCAAGCAAATATGTCACTAAGTTTCATTTCAAGAAGAATCTCAACTGTCCACCAGCCCCCCACATGGAGAGGCTTTAGAAGTTTTCCAAAGTTTTCTGAAGAACAGCCTTGGCCTCGGAACTTCAGACTTTCTGAACCAAAAACCTTAATCTACAGCAAATTCCAAAGATTTCTGAAGACTGAGTTTCAGCCCTACTCCATTCCAGCACTGCTATATAATTACCACACAGTAACTGATTGCGGACTGGAGCCTATGTCTACAAAAGTCAGAAATGCCATCTTGAAGGGGGAGGAGTGTGGCAGAGAGGAGCCACAATAGGGCTACAGGCCATTCAGGACAGAAGTGAGGTGAAGCCTCGCCCACTCTTGGTGTGTATAAGAGAGGAAGAACTGAAGCGTAAATAGCAACAAGGCTTCTGAAGGGAGAAGACCTACCCCAGGAGCCTAACCAGAACAAGGTCAAACCAACCGAAGGCTGAATGAAGCCAGGTACTGGAAGTACTAGAGTGGGAGGCTTGAGAGACTGACTAGGCTGGACCCAGGACTGAGAACCAGGACCAAGGTGGGGTTGTTTTGTTTATATGAACTTTAATAGAAACTTTACGTTGAATGTATTGATGAGTAGCAGGTACCTTATGTTTATGTTACAGAGGTGAGCTACATTCCCCATAAACATGAGACTCTCAGGGCTCCCATAGAGGTGGTCACCAGGTACCCATGTCATTTCCCCCCCCCCATTTTTTATATTTAAATATTCCATTTTTATTTTTATAAATATCAACATTTCATTTTTGTTTTTGCTTTTGTTTTCGATTTCCATTGATTTTAGTGGAAAACACATTTGTGGCTATAACATTTTTGTTTTTCATTATATTTGAATGACACATGGAGCGTATATACACCCAATATGAAGCATTAAGTGTACCAAATTCCAGATAGATTGGATAAAGGAATCAGATTTTATAAGCAGTTGAATTATGACATTTTACAAAACTCTGCATATTCATTCCTGGCTGTAACTTCTTTGCCTCCCATCTAATGTAGATGAATCTTGGGAAAGGTTATAACCCTCCTTATTTTTACTATCTATGACAACTTTTGAAAGCATTGGGTAAAGGGTCCTGATGGTATAAGCAATTAACTTATAAATATATGTCTGATTCGAACATCTTTGTAGACCAACCAATGTACATGATATTTGTCAGGGATTTATCTCACACTTTCAGGATCATCTCTGCCAAATATCAGAAAGATGTGATAAAGGGTTCCAATTTTGTATGCCTGCAAAGCATATGCAGACAATGAGCCTATGCCAGGGATTCTCTTACATGTCACCATATTATAAGATGTGGTTTGTGATGCCAATTGACCTTCAACGAAATATCATCATTCTGTTCTGTGACCATCCCAACTTTTCTCCCCCAGTTGTTACTGGGAAATCGGAAGCATCTGTTTAGGAAAGAGCCAATAGAAATTCTCTTTTGTCCTCTATCACAGTGCTGCAGGATGTGATTGTGATGATAATTGGCCTGCCTGAATGTGTAAACTACGTCTCCCGATTTCTGGGACCCCAAAGTCCCAGTTATGTCCCTCCTATGTCTGCCTGATGGCCGTCCCCTATGGCCTCCTCGAAGCCATCACCAATTGGTCCTGTAAAGCTGGAAGCATGCAGTAATTGACCAGTGAATGTGTCTGTCAGTCTGTTTGGTTGCTACCCATCTTCCCTCCTACATACTCCCTCCTCCTGCCACGTCAGGTGCCTGATTCTGACTGCCACTGCATGTGCTGCCATTTATCTGAATAATAGTCTTCAAGGGGACAACTTCAATTGCTTATAAAATTGGGCCCCTTTATCAAATTGTCCTTTAATCTGGAAGAGATTAAAGGGAAGGTGTGTGATACATTTCTGCAAGATTACTTGTAAACAGGATGGAATATAAAAATGTTACAGCCAGAAATGTATTTTCAATTGAATACCTTATAACATCAGGACGTTTTACCCAATCTTTCTGAAAGTTTACAGGATTGGTTCACTAGTGGAGGGACATAATCTTTCCAGGTTTCATGTAAATTGAATGGGAGATTAAAAAAAAAAAGGGGCATAGCCAGGAATGCGTGTGGAGCTTTTCTTAAAATCACAACATTCAATTGCTTTATCCAAACTTTTCAAAATATGGTACACTTAGTGCCCTCCATTGGAGGTACAATCCTGCTGGGTGTTGTCAGAATTGAATAAGAAACAGAAACATTATAGCCAGGAATATGTTTTCCAGTGTTTTCCCATTATTTCAAAAATATAAATTCATTTTTGTTTTTGTTTTCATTATTATTAGTTGACATTTTCATTATTATTTAATAACAAAACCGAAAATCTAAATTTTTGTTTTTGTTATCATAGTAACAAAAACGAAATGCACAACCCTAGACTCCCATGTGACAGTCTCACTCTCAGGTTGGGGCTGGGGTAGTAGTAGGAGAAACAGCTCCTTGAAGTTAGTGTCAGGAAGGGTTGCTAGGTAATCGCAGAAAGTAAGCACAGCTGTAGCCTGAGTCAGAGAAGGCTATATCTTGCCACAGAAGCAGCTGTGCTTTGCTCCATATCTGACTTGCCAGGTTTGCTAGCCCCAAGTGCTGTTAGCAGTGTTTGTTACTGGTTACGCCTGTTGCTGTATCTTGCAGTGACTGGTAAAGTTACGTGAGTTGGGCTGCTTCTGCCCTTCCCCGTTTCCCCTGTGTTTGCAAAGGTTTTCCCTGTCTCCTGTCCATGGATCCTTCCCTTGCTCTCATGTGTTGGCATCAGCCTCTGTGATAGGTTCTTTGCTGAGGCTGCCTCCATTAGGGATGGGCGAACACAGTTCAGAAGTTCAGAGTTCGAATTGAACTCGGTCTGTTTGGTCGACCGAATTGAACTTCCAAACCGAACTCGAATTTCAAACCGAACCCAATTTCCGAACTCCATTCTGTTCACCCATCCCTAGCCTCCATTAGGTCTTTATCTATCAAGATCTATTCTATCCCTAATTGTGCTTCCCTCTCTTCACTGCTGTGTTTGTCCTCATTCCTTGCTTTTCTTTACCTCCTTGTTCCTGTATCCCTGTAGTGAAGTCTAGGGTCATTTTTCATGGATGGAGGAGGGTGGGGGGGATGGATGTTTGGCCATTGTGGATGGAGGTGGGTGGGTGTCTGTTTACACCAACACACACACCCCTCCACCCATGGACACTCCTCCAGGCAAGGAAAGGAAAAGGACAGTTGTACAGGATGGCAGGTAAGAGGAAGAAAGAGGTAGGAGACAGGTATCAGCTGAACAAGAAGCAAATACAATACATGGTCCATGGCAGCAGCATGCTGAGGAACCATTTGGTTGTATAGACAAGGCTTGTTGGGAAGTGCAGGAGTTTTCATAGGACTAGGGTCCAATCTGGAAACTGGCCTGTAATTGGACAATTACCAATCTATAGCTAGGGGTCATGGTGGGTGGTGTACAGCGTGGGCATCCCCAATGCTCTTCTTCACACTGGATCCAGAAAGGGGCAGATAGTGCAGGTCAGAAAGACAGACAGTTGAGTTGGGGACCCCAACAAAGTGTGAGGCCCTATGCAGTTACTGTGGCCACTTTCCCTTAAAGTTAAGATCTGCCAGGAGACAATGAGGCTGTTGCTGGCTGGGTTGCTCAATGCCTCCCTGTGGGAGGGCAGAGTGCTGGGCTCTCTCAAGGAGGTAGTGGTGTGACCTCTGCTCAAGAAAGCATCACTTGATGGTAGCTCCCCTGCCAGCTATCGGCCTGTCTCTAACCTTCCTTTTTTAGGGAAGGTTATTGAATGGGTAGTGGCTTGGCAGCTGCAGGGGTATCTTGATCGCATCGGTTCTCTTGATTCCTCTCAGTCTGGCTTTTGTCCAGGTTATGGCACCAGACTGCGCTTGTGGCTTTGGTAGACGACCTGTGCTGAGATATGGATTCGGGTCGCTTAACCCTGCTGATCCTTTTAGATCTGTCGGCTGCGTTTAATACAGTTGATCATGAGATGTTGGTGACGCACCTGCGGGACTGAGCAGGAGTGGGCAAGACTGTTCTTGAATGGTTTCGCTTGTTCCTGACCAGAAGAACCAAGCGGGTGGTTCTTGGGGACTGTTTTTCATCATATCAAGACCTCTCGTGTGGAGTTCCTCAGGGTTCTGTTCTGTCCCCTCTCCTGTTCAACGTGTATATGCAGCCGCTTGGTGAGGTGATTAGGGGGTTCGGTGTACAGTGTCATCAATATGCTGATGACACCCAACTGTACCTCTCTTTTTCAACATACCCAGGTCCGGCAGTCTCAGTGCTTACTCGATGCCTGGCAGCTGTGAGAGTTTGGATGAGGGCTAATCGTCTGCGCAGCTGAATTCTGACAAGACGTAGGTGATTTTAGTGGGTAAGGTGATGGACTTGGCAGCCTCCATCACTGATGGGGTCTGTCCTCCATTGACCTCCCAGGTATGGAGTCTAGAGGTGCTCCTCAATGCACAGCTCCACCTGGATCTCCCGGTGAAGGCTGTGACAAGGAGTGCTTTCCACCAGTTGTATCTGGTGCAACGGCTTCGGCCGTTTGTTTTGGACTCTGACCTGGCCACAGTCATCCATGCTTTCATCAACTCTCGACTAGATTACTGTAACACACTCAATGTGGGGCTCCCTGTGGTGACCTCTCAGAAATTGCAACTGGTGCAGAATGCGGTGGCCCATCTCCTAATGGGATTGGGCTGCCGGGAGCATATTACACCAGTGCTCCACTCTTTGCACTGACTGCAGGTGGTTTTCCAGGCCTGATTCAAGGTGTTGGTTTTAACTTATAAAGCTCTAAATGGTCTGGGCCTTCCCTATCTGTGAGACCGCCTCACTCCCTGTGTCCTGGATCTGCCCCTGCGGTCGTTCGGGGATGCCCTGCTTGAGGTCCCCCGATTTTCTCGGGTGGCCACGCAGGAAAGGGCATTCTCGGTGGCCGCGCCTATGGAACTCCCTTCCAGTGAGGGCCCAGCTGGCCCAGGACCTCCCCTCTTTTCAGAAACGTTGCAAGACCTGACTGTTCCGCCAGGCATTTGGCGGCGGAGAGGGGTGATGGGGGGGGGGTAGGGGGCAGTTGTTTTCNGGGGTGGGGTTGGGGTTGTTTTCTCGGCTTCCTCCTTTTTATGATGTGTTTTAATAGTTTTAATTGGTTTTTATTTTTGAAAGCTGCCCCAAGGGGTAGGAGGGGCGGGGTAATAAGTTTTTAAAATAAAAATTAAAAAAAGGTAGGCTCTGCCAACAGAAGATTGGGTCAATAAAAGATAAGACTTTAGCTACATTGACTGCATTATTGTAGCCATTTATTCAGGAGTTGTCCTATTGATTTGGGATTACTCTAGAGTACCTGATGGTATGGTTTATTTATTTATTTATTTTTCAAATGTATACACCACCCTTCCCAAAGCATCCATAAAACAACAATAACAGTAAAAAACTCCCTCCCCTCAAATCCCACCCTCCACACAACCCCATCCAACAAACCAACAAACCCTCATCCAGTCTGCTAAATGCTCTTTCAAATAAAAAAGTTTTACACCACCTCCAGAAGATGCTCAGGCTCAGGCTCAAACAAACCTCCTGGGGAAGGGAGTTCAATGAAACCCGGGCAGCAATCAAGAACGCCGTCCATCACACCATCCTATGGACAAGGGGAACAGATGGATCCTGCAAGAGGGCACCACTTTTTGACAGTAAGGGCCATGATGGAACATGTTAGGACAGGCCATCTCTCAGATATATGGGACCCAGACCAGTCTGTTATTTTTGATAAAATAATAATAATAATAAAAATGTTCTGATAAGTATAAAATAAAAAGAGCTCTTTCATTAAACTTTTTGTATTTTGGGAATGACATGTCACACCTAGTTACATTGACTTTCATCTTATGATATACTTTGGATATCCCCAAGTAGGGGAGAAGTGGGACAAGGGAACCAGCATCAGATGTTTTTGCTGAAGGCCCTGATGATCTATTCTCCCCCTGCCATACCTCCCCATGTCCACCACAACCACAATAGCTGCAGTCTTTGAGCATTTTTACACACACTTTAAAGTGCTGGTCTTTCAATTTTCTGGGTTTTCAAGTCTACAAGTAAGTGCCTGGATGCATTCTTCACACACACACTGTCCTGAGACAATCTACAGTAGCCTCGGCTGTAGATGTGAGGGGTTTTCATGGTAACTAAGTAACCACAGCTGTTCGGAGAAAAGCAGTTTACCAGGAGAACATTTTACTCACAAATTCTGGGAGAAACCTGAGTGTTACAGGATCCAGATTTGTAAAATCACAGAGATCAAGGACTCAGGGCTGGCCTTACCAGAGGGTGGCTCAGGGGGAGGGGCTTGGGGCCCCCAGCTCCCAGACATGGTCAGTCTCGGAGACTGACAGTGGCCATGAGTGCAGGGGCCATGAGCGCAGGGACCCCCTGAATCTCGACCAGAGAGTGAGAGAGAGGCGGGGCCTCTGCCTCTCTCTCACTCCCCCTGGTTGAAACTGACAGGCAGCGGAGGGGGTCATTGAGTGAGGGAGAAGAAGAGGCCCTGCCCCTCCCACACTTCCTGGAAACTTCCAGTGATAGAGGGCAGCATGGCGGTAGAGTTAATCTGCTGTCACGGTGCCCGCCCAAGCTCGACCCAGGGAGCCAGCGAGCGGGCTGGCGCGAGGTTTAGGCTAGCAGTGGCAGCGATGATGGATCATGTAAGTGCCTCAAACTGGCTGGGTTTGGGGATGGGCAGAGGGGAGTGCCCCTCTGCCCATCCCCGAGCCCAGGCCCGGGTACTGTGGCGCCCCTAGACTGAGATGGGAAGTGCCCCCTGAGCTGGGGAGACCCTTTGTCTCCTGTCCCTCTCATGTAATCAAGCTAAATCAATAAATCCTAGTCATGTTGCCCAATGCAGAGTGAAGGACTGATTATTCCTAATACTATTGGCTTACAGACCTAATTAGAACTGGAGGCTGGGGGGAAGCAAGGAGAATGGCAGGTAACCACTGTTTAGTTAGTTAGTTAGTTAGTTTTAGTTTTGATTGAAGTGTCCTGATCAACTCTACTTCTGACAGAAGTGACTTTTTAAAATGACTATCTTCTGGCAGGCCGAATAATACTGGGTCCAGAGCTGTGTTTCTCAGAATAACTGAGAACTAGGGTCTTAGTTCCAGATGATGTCATAAGTCACCAGTGTACAGATTAGGTTTATTTTGAGACCATTTCTGCTTAACTTCTGCCACATTAATTCTTAAATATTGCTTAATTTTCTGCCACGTGCATTAATTAGCCTGTTTTAATAAATAGCATAATGTATTATCAGTTCTTGTTATGAATAAGTTCAATAACGCAAGTTCCACTACAGATTTTGAATGAATTTCATAGTGTAGCAAAATATGTCAGATGCCAGAGTCATGTGCAGTCAAGCCTTTGGCTAATGGAAACAATACCCTGGTTTTAGAAGAATGTCACAACAGATAGTTAGGGCTGCCATTCTTAAATCATTCTGATTCTACAGATGACCTTTCTAAACTAAGATTGCTTTAAGTGCGGCCAGAACACTTAGCTGTATAGGAAATGCTTTACAGCAAGGATTTGAAATGTATGTGCACAGCAAAACTCTATTGAAAGCTTGAGGAAAAGAACTGAGAATCAATCTGCAGTTGATGACAAAAGTTACCATAAGCTGTTTTGAAGCAGGATATTCAACAGGAATCATATAAGCCCGTTATGTCTGACGGAATTTTTTCTACTATTATTTGGAACTGAGAGGTAGGCACCTCCCCCACCTTCTATAATTTGACTGCTTAATTAAAACATGCCGCCAGCATTGCTTTAGGGAGGTAGCCACTCCACCGTCCCTCAAGTGCATTTAAGACTATTAACTTGACTTTCATAGTAGTCTGAAAGAAATTAGAATTTCCTGCCTGATGCTATAAAGAATTTACCTTCATTCAAGGCTTGAAATGTTCCAAACTGTCAACCCCAATTATGGTAACAGGTTGAAAAATGCAACATAAGATGACAGCCAATGTAACCAGGTGTGACATGTCATCCCCATAATACAGCAAGTTTAATAAAAGAGCTCTTTTTTTTTTAAACTTCCAGAACTTTTTTATTATTATTATTTTATACACTCTATTTTTATTTTTGTGTAGCTTACTTGATGTATTTCTAAGCAGTTACCTAGTGCAAGGATTATACTGCATAATAATATGTCTCAGGCATGTTTTTAGGCACACGGCCAAAATTCAAGTTCAATCAAACCATCAACAAATGTGAGCTTTCAGTGTAATGTCACTAAGGATGGGTGAACGCGGTTCGGAAGTTCGGAGTTCGGACCGAACTCGACCAGTTTGGTCGACGGAACCAAACTTCCGAATCGAACTTGATTTTCTAACTGAACCGAATTTTTGAACTCAGCTCTGTTCACCCATCCCTAAAAGATAATATTCCATTTAGTTCAATGGGGTTAAAAGTTCCAAACTTTGTTTGGAAGTTCGGAGTTTGGACTGAACTCGAATAGTTCGGTCGACCGAACCGAACTTCTGAACTGAACCGAATTTCCAAACTGAACCGAACCGAATTTCCGAAATCGGTTCTGTTCACCTACCCCTAAATGTCATCCCTTGGAGTATGAAATTGCTTTTACATAGTACCTGTTACATGTTGACAAGTGGATAATCAGTTTTGACCTATACAGCTATACATATACAAAACTGAAACTTGATCATGTGGTTAGGATTATTCATTATTATGTAGCATCTAAAAAGAACTTTGTAGAAAATTCTAACTTCCTATCGTACAACCATACCTCTCAACTGTCCCGGATTGGGTGGGACATCACGAGATGCAGCTATTTTTAGCTGCTGTCCCATCTGCCCCACCCAGCACTTCAAATGTCCTGATTCTGACTGCTCGCGTGGCTCAGTCTGAGCCTCTGTGCCTCACTCCATCTCCACCAGCATCTGCCTCTGAGTGCCCATGGCCCCCCTGCACTGACCGCCTGATTCACTGATAACTTTAAGCCCTATGCAATGGCTGCATGCCCTGCCTCCTCAGCAGCACCATGTGGGTGGGAAGAAGGTGGATCCCAGCAGAGGAGTGGAGACGGGCATGCACAGGCTGAGCAAGTCTGCCAAAGCAGCACTGGAGCAGCAGCATCAGCATGAGGCCAAGCAGAGAGACGAGCGACATGAGGAGGAGAGAGAGCAGCAGCAGCGCGGTCATCAGGGTGAGCAAGGACCCAAGCGGGCAGACAGCCTGAGCTGACAAAGTTCTGTTTACAGCAAAGGAAGCAGCCACAGGACTCAGAGGTAGGAGAATAGAGTCAGAGACTAAGGCCACTTTCAGACACACACACACACACACAAACATACCAGTGCATATTTTTGGCTGCGGGAGGGAATGCACAGCCAGGGTATGTGCGGGTGCCGCTGGTCTGAAAGCACCCCGCATGGCTTTGCTGTGATACTCTGTATCACTGTGGGTGTTTGCCAGCAAAGCCACTTGGGGTGGGGGTGGGCTTTCAGAATGGCAGCACCCCACACATATCCTGGCTGCGCATTCCCTCCTGAAGCCAGAATATGCACGGTGTGTGTGTGTGTGTCTTAAAGTGGTCTGAGACTAAGCAAAATTCAAAGCCGGACCCCCGCAGGGGCCTGTGACCATGGCCTTCCACCAGGCTCCTCCACTGAGTCCAGCCAGTCATGGAGTCACCCCATCGCACCCCCAGTCTAAATTGAAATAAAGTCTGGGATTTGGGCCATAGCCTTCCCTCCTGGCTCCTCCACTAGTTGGTCCGCTGCGTCCTCCAGTGAGCCATGCAGGGCCACCCCCTTGTTCCCACCAGTGCAGCAGCATCCTCCCCGCCCCCAGGCCTTCCCAGTTCCTCAGGCTGTGTGTGTTTGTGTGATGAGTGAGACTGTGAAAGATAGTGTGTGTGTGTGTGTGTGTGTGTATGTGTGTGTGTGTGTGTGTGTGTGCGTGAGAGAGAGAGAGAGAGAGAGAGAGAAGCGTGTGTGTGTGTGTGTGTGTGTGTGTGTGGACAGAGAGAGAAGTCTGTGGAGAGAGAGAGAGAGAAGTGTGTGTGGAGAGAGAGAAAGAGAAAGAGAGAGAGAGGGGAGGGAGAGAGAGAGAGAGAGAAGTGTGTGTGTTAGAGGAGTGTTTGAGTCTCTTTGAGAGGAAGTTGCTAGGTCCTCCAGTATTCTCCCTTCCATGGCTGTCCCCTCTCCTTCTGTTCCCCATGGCTCCTGGAGGGGAGGAGGGAGCCACCACCTCTCCCAGAAGATCTTTTGGGGGTGGGCGGTAGCTGTTGTGGTGTGAACTCTCCTTCCCCTGGACTTTGGGGGGGTGGGGGCTGTTGTGATGTATGAACTCTCTCTCCCCTTGGACTTTGGGGACTCTGGCAGCCATTGTGATGTGAACTCTCTCACCTTAGACTTTGGGGGCTGTTGTGAACTCTTTCCCTTTGGAGAGTGCATAAATAGCTTTCTTCAGTGTTAATGTACCTTTTTTTCAAATAAATTTTGAGGATTCTCATTTCAGAGTCAAATGTACACACTATGTCAGAGTGCAATTAGCATATGCAAATTATATGCAAATATTGTTCATCTTTCTGAGTGTTCCTGACCCTCTTTGCTCAGTCCAGGGGCTGAGAGGTATGCCTACAACCAATTCCCATAATCTATAATTGATTCATATTTATTAACATCCCCATTATAATAGAATATATAATATAATATTATTAATCCCAAACCCTCCCGAATAAGGAATCAGTGGAGCCTCAGAAACATACAACTAAGCACCAAAAAACAAGGTAATGGATAATTAAGGCTCACACATCAATTTACTAATCCAAAAAACTTCCAGAATAAGAAATCAGTGGAGCCTCACAAACATTCAACTAAGCACCAAAAAAGCAATGAAATGGAAGATTTGTAGGGACAATAGACTACTGGTTGGGAGAATTTGTGAAGGGGAGAGGACCAGGTAAAACGACAAAGAAAATAATATTTGTAAGAAACAGGGAGACTGGAATAGAGAGAGGAAAAGGAAAGACAGAAACAACAATTGTTATTGATAATTAACATTGTACTTGTAGTGGTCAAAGTGTTTTACAATCTCTAACTTGTTCACCCTTACAATGAGTAATTTCAGACTTAACGATACCACGGTGAACCACAGTGAATCCCCTGTGGTGGCTGTTGGTCCCATTACATTTATTGGGGTTCCCGCCAGATGTTCACCCCAGTGACTCTCAACGACTACGATTCTGGACCTCCGGCCACCTAGAGGTCCAGAATCATGGTGGGATCAGGCCCCAACCGTGGTTGGATTGGCCACGATCTGGGATGGGCTGAAGGTTATGTCTGTAATCATTCGCCCAGCTGGATCATAGTCCTGACCGCAGGACAGGATCGGGCACAGCAGCTGGATTGGCCGCTGTGCCCGCCCGTATCCCAGAGGGCGGGTGACTGGGGGAACGTGGGGGGCAGGGCTGTGCGGTGCCATGCCGTGCAGCCCCGTCCCCTCCCCAAACCCCCTCCAGAATCAGTTTGGCACGTCTAAAGGACGGACGGACTGATTCCTGACCGTGATCCGAAATGAATCTGTGGTTGAGTGTGGTGGGCCTAGCAGCCCACTATGTCTAAAAGCACCCTATATCCAGATAATATCACACTATATCCCTATAGTGTGCCGGGCCCAGTTCAAGGTCCTAGTTATGATCTACAAAGCCCTATACGGCCTTGGCCCCTCTTACCTTAGGGACCGCCTCGCCCTTCGCGCCCCGGAAAGGCTCCTGCGGTCCACCGGGGGTGCCCTCTTGGAGGTCCCCCGCGTAAAGCGGGGGGCCACGATAAAGCGGGCATTCTCGGTAGTGGGGACGCGGCTGTGGAACTCCCTTCCGGAGGAAGCTCGCCTGGCCCCAAGCCTTTTAACATTTCGGCGGAACTGTAAGACCTGGCTGTTTGCCCAGGCCTTTGGGAGGGAGGGTGGGGGGGGGTTTAATCCCCCGCCCGTTTATTTATTCATCACTGTCCTTTTTACCCTGTTTTATTGAGATATTTTTATATTTATATTTTAAATTGTTTTAATTGTTTTATTGAGTGTTGTTAGCCGCCCCGAGCTGCGTGGCAGGATGGGGCGGGGTAAAAATCTACAAAATAAATAAAATAAGGAAGGTCGTTCTTACTCCCATTTTAAAAATAGGAAACCGAGGCTGAGAAATAATGACTTGAGCAATATAATGGTAATGAGCAAACAAATAGAAAGTATTCATTCAGCTCATTGTATCGCTTGAGTTTCAGAAACCTTGACAGAAATGTGTGTGAGAAAAGGAAGAAATGGTTGAGAAGATAAGGAAAGAGACAGATGAGGGCTGCTGGAGAAAACGGGAAGTTTATGTAGATGTTTAGAGTGGGAGAAATGCTGATGGTTGGTGAATGAATGAGAGGGAAAGGGAAGAGATGATAGCTGATGAATGGGAAGAGGAAAATGACTGGGAGATATAGTAGTATATATATATATCCTCTTTTTAACTTGTTCCTTCAGGTGGACAGTCACAGGGTGAAAACAGACATGACGCTAACCACCCTTTAACCACCCTTGGTGGTTATTTATGCATGTTGCAGGCCTGTACTGATGCCCTATGCAGCCTTGAAACATGCGTAAATGACCACCAAGGGTGGCTAAAGGGTGGTTAGCGTCATGTCTGTTTTCACCCACAGTCAGAGAAGTCAATGGACCAACTCAATCCCATATCCTATGAATCCCGCACGGATATGTGTGCGTGCAAACAGTGTGCAAACCCCATGCATCCTCATTGACGGATCATTATGGGTGTTTTTACACACATATTTCTCCTGCATGTTTGCTGTTACATCCTGGACTTTCTGTATGTAAATCACTCACCCAGATCTTAAACATCCGGGTCTTTGAAACTTCTGCATAGAACTTCTCCCAGAACTTTTGTGTGCAAAAGGTTCTCCTGGTAAACTGTTTTGGTCCAGGCAGCTGTGGTCACTTGGTTTCCATGGCAGCCTGTCATGCCTACAGCTGCGGCTACTTTAGGCTGCCTCAGGGCAGTGTTTGTATGAAGAATGCATCTAGGAACTGCCTCAGGGCAGTGTGTGTGTGAAAGATACATCCGGAACTTACTTGTGGACTTTTAAACCCAGAAGACTGAAAAATCCAGAACTTCAAGGTGCGTGTAAAATTCCCTATGCCACGTGGAAACCACGCACATGCGTGCATGCACAACTTCCGCAGGGGATGGGATTGAGCCCAATATCCCTTTAACACAGAATTAAGTGGATGGTCCAGTATTAGGACACAGTGGTCAACTTCCTTAAATTCAGGCAGATTGTACTGGGAAATGCTCCCAACTCCAAAGCTGTATTTAGATAAAAATACAACATAATCTTCTCAACAAGTATTAGGTCAAAGTTTTACTTAGAAGATTGGAACTTCCATGAACACAAGAGCATAGGTAGGGCAGAACTGTGATCTTTAGGTCTTCTTGCTTCTGAAAAAATAAAGTATGGAAAGTTTGCCTTATCAAGACATTGAACTATTTCTTGGTCATGAAAATATGCTAAGTTGTAAATAGTGAGATAGGAAATATGCCTCTCTGTTGTGACTGTGAATAAGTTAATAAAATATCACACTACAAATAATTAGACCTGAAATGAAAAATCTTGGTGAGTGCTGCTTCTGTTGGAAGCAGGGCATTCACAGTGATTTGTGCTCCACAGAAACTTATTAGATTTCCATCTGTTTTCACTGTGGTTTTTTTTTATTTTTGCTTTTTGTTTTGCATGTTGAATGGGGCTGCCACAGTCCACTCCCAATCTGCCTGTATGTTCCACATGCACCCCTGGGGTTTCTGGAGATGGAAACCTGCTGACTAAGCACTGAGGAAGTGCTGGAAATTGCCCAAAGTGCTGTAAAACTGTTCTAAAAGTCCCAGAAAGTGACAAAAATGTCCCAGAAAGTGCCTAAAGTGACAATGACAAGAAAACCCTGGAAAGTGGCAAAAAAACAATGGTGGAAGCACGGAATCATCAGAAACGGATGATTCCGTGTTGACAGACACTTGCAAGCAGTCCCAAAAGGTCAGTATTTCTCTCTTGGAACAGGAACACTTGATCTTGTCTCAGCTCTACGAATAATGTACTTTGTATAGATGGAAGTTGGCAAAACCAGAGAACGAACAAATAGTCCCCAGGTTATATCAACTAGCCGACCAGTCCTGATGTCAGAAAACCAGGGGCATAACCCAGAGGAGTTTGCCCCCCTAGTCAATACCAGTGCATCCTGCTCATTGGTCTCCTCTTAATCTGCTGCTGCATTCCTCCTATTTGTCCCCTCCACCCTCTTCAACTCATCCCATCTGTGAGACTTTAGTTCCATCATGACATTTTACAGATTTAATAATAATAATAATAATAATATAATAATTAATAAATTCATTTTATTTTTAGAGCACCCCACCACCAAATGGTGCTCAGAATGCTTTACAAGATAAAAATACAATGCATGAAATCCATTTAAAATGTAAGGCCATGTAAAACAATAAAAAAGGGTAAGGAACCCAAGGAAGGACAACACACACTAAGGGAAGTCAGCAGTGGATCCTAAATGCACCTTGAGAGGACATGAATCTTTCTGTGCTTTTTAAAGGTAAGGAGGAAGGAACTAAGGGTATTTTCAGACATGACGGGGCCAGTATTGGCCCCGTCACGGAATCACCCATTGATCCCCCGCCGGGATCAAAACAGCCGTCAAACAGATGTGCCGGCTGATCCTGGTGGGGAATCAGGGGAGGGGCCGGGGCCGTGCAGCCCAATGTGCGGCTGCACAGCCCCGCCTCCCCATGCTCCCCCGGCCGGCTGCCCTCCGGGAGATGGGCAGGCACCGCCGCCAGTACAGCCATAGTGCCCACCGGCCCCCCCCCGGAGCATTGACCATGGCCTGAAATCTCGCTGCTGATTCCGGGCCGTGATCAGGGGACAGATGAGACGGTCCCCTTGATCACGGGGGAAAATCACATTCAACACACAAATGGAGATGTTCCAGCCAGGACCTCCATTAGCATGTTGAATGTGATCCCCCCCCATGATTCACAGGGGTGAACATCTGGCGGGGTGCTTCCATTTCCCCCAACAGATGTTATGGGACCACGATCACCATGTGGGTATTCACCATGGTTCACCATGATCTCGTAACGTCTGAAAATACCCTAAAATGCATATCTGGAGGGAGTGAATCCCACCACAGCAAAGGCTCAATTGGCCATCAAATTAAGTCACAGGGAACCAAATGGAGAACCTTAGACTCATAAACATTGCGTGTTAACATACAGGATGTTGCCCCACTTCACCCACATTAGCCCCAGATTTCACTGCTCGTGTGTCATAGGGCCACCAGATGTTCACCCTGGGGCTGCTCAACGTGGAAATGTAGAGCATACTGTGTGAGTAACTCCAGATAAATCTGGTGCAACGTGCTGCCTCAGGACCACCTTCTGTGTGTTGGGAGGCCACAGGTGGTTACATGACCACCTGATGTCACCTGTTTGTGGAGGCGCATGTGTTCATCACCATAGAGCTGTGGCCAGCAGCCTAGGGCACCCGACGAGCAACCACAACTTCACAGGAAGGAGAGGGGGAAGCATGGGCAGACCATAGCAGTGAGGAATGCCTGTCCATTTGGTGTGCTCCCATATGGTATGATGGCTTCAGGGGGACACAGAGAAACCACGGGCTCCATGAGCCTCCCCTCTCATGGGAAAACACCCAGTGACTTATCTAAATACCATACACTGAAAAGGTCAGCATTTGAATCTGAGCCTCTCTCAACTCCAATCCTAGCACATTACCCACTAGGCTTGGATGACTTAGCTCTTTTCTGAATCAAAATAGCTCATACAAATATTTGTTCAACATGAAAAATTGGTGCAGAGATTGAAAATAAATCATAAAACAAATGTCCTAAGGTGTTTTGCTAATATTTAAATATGTTCTCACTGCCATGCAGACATTTCTTCCTGTCAAAACATTCCATTTCCCAAAATGTCATTGTTTAAAGATAAGCTGAGTTTAAATTATGCTATTAATATGCAACCTTCCTACCTGAAATATTTTACACATGCAACATACAGCATCTGTTCTGGACCTTGTAATTGAATTTTTTTGTAGTTTATCATGTTTTTGGAGTCTTATACGGGTCAGTAATCAGTACCAAGACACCATCCTTTAACAGTGCACAGACAATTAATCAACTCATTAATTATGGAAAAGATACTGCAAAAGCTAAAACATGGGTCACCTCATTCTAAAACAAACATTTTGCCCTTGAGTTGCAAAAGTAGCAGCTCCATTAGCTACTTAAATTCTCCAGAATTTAGTTTCACTTCAAATTTTCATAGAAAAAGACTGGACAGATAAATCCAGTTTTAATGTTTTAGTAACCCTTTTGTATATTGTGTATTGCTTTAACTTACTTTTAAATGTGTTGTGAGCCGCCCCGAGCTAACTTAGGGCTGGAGGAAGTGGGATATAAATTGTGGCAGTCGCTATAAAGCAGGGGTTGGCAAAGCTTTCCACAATGGAGCCCAAGAGCCACATGTGGCTCTAGAACCACAGTTTGCCTTCTGATATAAAGAGTCTTTGGTTGAAAATAAATGGACAATAGCCCCCAGGAGCTCCATGTTTGGTCCAGGCAGCCCCCACTCAGGAGGATTTGTGTGACAAAGCCAATACGGGCAGGCACAATGTTCTGCCCATCATCCCCATTCCCTCATGACTCACAGCTGTGGGAAATTCTGTGTCCAGGAAGCTCCCCACACTGTTTGCTTATTGTTCCCCCCCCACTTTTGGAGTACCATTTTTGAGCACTCCAAAGTGAAACTAAGCAGCAGAAGCAGGAGACCGAGAGTGGTGAGTGCTAGGGATGTGCGAACAGAACTGAGTTTGGAAATTTGGTTTGAAAATCGAGTTCGGTTCGAAAGTTCAGTTCGGTTGACCAAACTATTCGAGTTCAGTTGAATTCCGAACTGCCGAACCGAGTTCATACATTCAAACCCGGGTTTTTTTGCCTTCCGAACTGGTTTGGAATTGGATTCGACCAAACAGTTCGGTCAAATTTGAGTTTGGTTCAAAAGTTCGGTTCGGTCAACCGAACTATTCGAGTTTGGTCCAAACTCTGAACTTCCGAACCACGTTCGCACATCCCTAGTGAGTGCGCTCACTGCTTTGACCACTGGGGTTGCTCTAGGTGCTTTGCTTGTACGGCGGCTGTGCATACCCTAATAGACAAGTGCAGACACGTGGGTAAGTAGTGGCTCAGATTGGTCCAATGTTGTTGTTTATTATTTATTTTAATTTCTCACCAAGCGTTCAGTGAGAAATTGTCGGCATCCCGAGGTTCTCAGTTCATCTCAAGATGAACCGACAACCGCGATTTCATTAAGTTTGCTTGACTGGGTGAAATCTCATTTCACCTCTAGTTCAGACCTTTCTATCTACTTAAGTGCTATATTATATTTCATTTTCATGAAAATGTGAACTTTTTCAGATGTACATTTTTTCCCCAGAGCATTCAAAAAATAAAAATATACGTAGTCATGCAGCTACTTATGTCTTTTGAAAGGGATTTCCTGCCCCCCCCCCCCAATTTTGAAAGAAGGAAATGAGACATGGGAAAGTGAGTAAGAGGCTCGAGCTGATCTGATCTCATTTCTTCTCCAGCATAATTCCGGTAGGGATGGGCAAACACGGTTCGTAAGTTTGGAGTTCAGCCCAAACTCAACCAGTTTGGTCGACTGAACTGAACTTCTGAACCGAATTCGATTTTTGAACCGAATCAAACCAAATTTCTGAACTGGGTTCTGTTTGCCTATTCCTATAAGATAATATTCCATTTAGTACAATGGGGTTTGAATTTCTGAACTCTGATCGGAAGTTTGGAGTTCAGACTGAACTTGAATAGTTCGGTCGACCGAACTGAACTTCCAAACTGAACTTGATTTTCGAACTGAACCGAATTTCCGAACTTGGTTCTTTTCGCCCATCGCTAAATTCTGGTTCTGTCATGGTAGCATTGCAGGGGGGGGGGGGATGCAAACTTTACTTTTTCTGAATCTGAGAATGCCACAACTGGGATTTTCTCTCACCTCATTAGTGAAGAGATTGGTAAAACAAATTAAGGAAAATGTAGGTACATTAAACATCGCTTTATCTACTTATTGGCATGAGGGACAGGCATCTTGGTCCTCTGACTCAGAAAAAGAAATCGTTCAGATTATACCTTAGACCAACTACTCTTGATGAGAGTATGAAATCTTTCAGGCCACGCAAGGCCCTTCCTCAAGCATATAACAAGTCAGAAACAGAACGTTAGGCTAAGTCAGAAAACAAAAATAAAAAATGGTGCTTCCTTTTGTTTTCATAAAAATTCCCACGTGTCTAGAAGATCAAATCGAAAGATTTTCTCAAACCACACTGTGAAAAATGCTCTACTAGAGAGTGTCACCAGATACTGTACAATCTCCCGTATCTTAAGTTCTCAACACTGCAGGGAATATGCTTTTGGTCTGGATTAGAATGTCAAATGTGGGAAGGTCATAAGAAGCATGAAGCAGAGGCACATAATGCCATTCTTTCCTTTTAAGGCAGAGCAGGGCTTTGTGCCCCCTCCCCACCACCCAGGTGGGAATAGAGATGAAATGAAAATTTCTGTGCGTACTGTTTCTGATGGAAACAGCTCTTTCACCTTCATTCACATGAGGAGAAAATCTATCTGTATTTTTGACATATTCCATAATTTTCTGCTATTTGTAATTTCTGGTTATTTTAGGTAATTTCTGGTATCATCGGTAATTTCTGGTATTATTGGTAATACTGGAAATTACCAGAAATTACCCCAAATTACCAAAAAATGACAGGAAATTGTGGGTGCTGATACCATCGGGACTGGAAACACAGAAGAAAGAAATACCAATGAATGGCCAAAAGTTCTCCCAAAAAGTCGGTCCAGATGTCAGGAGAGCACTTGCTCTTGCTTCAGGCCTAGGTGAAAAAGCAAAGAGGTTCTAGAAAAGGGAGCCACTGAGAGGAGTTAAAGGGTTTTGAACCCTATTTTGCTTTCCCATTGGCAGGCTCTGAGCATTCTCTCAAAAGAGCTACATGATTTTTTAAAAGTCTCTCACCAGCTGAGAAACGTTTGTCAGTGCAGGAACCAGGAGAACAAGTTGGAAGTCCACCATCTTAAGATGACCATTGCAAATCTTCCAACAAGTGGTCTGTTAGGGTTGGTGAAGGAATTAACCCTGGTTGTGCTTGGAGGGCTGAGAAAGGGGTGGGGGGGAGATACTCCTTTCCCTCCATACCATTACTAAGATTCGCCCTTTTCTCCCTGTCTCCTCTACCAAAATCCTTGTTCATGCCCTAGTCATCTCTCGCCTTGATTAATGTAACCTCCTTCTCACTGGCCTCCCCCGCTCTCACCTTTCTCCCCTTATCTCCATCCAGAACTCTGCTGCCAGGGTCATCCACCTTGCCCATCGCTTCAACCACGTGCAGCCCCTCCTCTCCTCTCTTCACTGGATGCCCCTTCCTGAACAAATTCTTCACAAGCTCCTAGTCTTCACCTATAAAACTCTTCACAACCTTGTTCCCCCCTACCTCTCAGCGCTAATTTCCCTCTGTACTCCAGTGCCTGAACTCCGCTCCTCCTCTGCCCCCTCTCTTGCCCACTCATGCCTCCCCTGCTCCCCTAACTGCCTTCGTCCCTTCTCCCTAGCTGCCCCCCATGCCTGGAACTCCCTCCCTGCCCACATCCGCCTCATCCCCTCCCTTCATACCTTCAAANCTCCCCGACTTCTTGCTCCCCTCACCTAACTTCCGCTGATACTTCTCCCTAGCTGCCCCCCATGCCTGGAACTCCCTCCCTGCCCACATCCGCCTCATCCCCTCCCTTCATACCTTCAAATCCCTCCTCAAGACCCACCTCTTCTGCTCTGCCCTCTTCAACTTCTTGCTCCCCTCACCTAACTCCTGCTGATACCCTCCATCCAGTTTAATCAGTTACCTGAGGTCTGTGTACCCATATCCTCACCACATGGACTAACCAGCCATCATTCTTGATTTAACCAAGCCAAGCACGTGCACCTGGGACCTTGCATTCTCGTGAATGTTACACTCCTTGTCTCTCCCTCTGTTCCCCTTCCTTCATCTCTCACCCCCACCCCCATCTTTCAGATTATAAGTCCTAGGGCAGGGACTGTGTCTATTCAATTACTTTGTAAAGTGACAGGTACATTGCTGGTGCTATATAAATGCTTGCTAATGATAAATAATATTAACAATGTCTCCCAGGCTGCAAACTTGGAAAATATCTATGGACACAGTCTGGGCTAAGGGACACCAATGCAGGCTCAAATGTGTGTTCGGCTCTGCCATACCTACCTTGGGGCAGGGTCACCATGGCTGTCTGTCATGCTGGGAGATGGGTGTTTGGAGCAGGATGGGAGTGGCCACCTACACATTTGTATTTGTTTGCTGTTTGGGCAACTAAAAGGGTGTGTTTAAGCTCTTGCTTTGGTGTTTGGTTTGGTTTGTAGCTGAAACTATCCTTGGATAACATCTAGTAATAATCTGCTAACTGCAGATGTTAACTGCCAGACCAAAATACCAGATATTACAGATTACCGCATTACCACATAACCAGACCAGTCCTGACATAGAAAGGGAGTTTTAAAAAAAAGTCAAATGGTAATTAAATGGTAATGCTGTGAATGGTATTTTGGTAAATGCGGTAATCAGGTTAACCTGAAATCTGTTGGTTGCTAAATCAGATGCTATATTGATCTGATTGGTGTTGCCTCAAGAGGATGCTCTTGCTCCGGAGACAGAGTGGGGTTGGGCAGCGAGGCCTTCTCTGGAAGAGTGGTGCCCCTGTCATCACACATTGACCAGTAAAAGATGACAGACTTAGGTAAACTGCATAAAATATTTTGCTATTGCTCCTAGAATATTGAAGAAATTACAATGAATCTCTCTTTCTGGTACAGTTCTGTGATATCAGCGCTGTGATTTTCGGTTCACAGTGGTTCCAGCTCTTAACTTAGTGATCTCAGCTTTAGGCACAAATTAACAGCAACGAAACACTCATGACAATTCCCTCAGTAGTTCTTCTAACCTTTCCCTATTGCTAATCATGATGAAAACCACATCCTTTGAGCAAACTCTGCCTTATATAGGCCTTGATTTCTTCCACCTTTGCACCCTATCCTCTGTTCCATTACACATGGTACCACTGCTTTGCACAAGGCCCATACTTCATAGTTTCCAGCTATGCAAGCTTGCTGCTAGAGAGGAGATTCAAACGCTTCTTTCTGATTGGATATTAATTGCTCTTGTTTTATTTCATTGGTGGATTTAAGATTCCTGAGATTTTACAAGATAGTTGAATAGTTTCCTTACCCATGCTTATTTGCACTTCCCACCAAAACCTCTCCCAAATCAGAGAGTTACGTGGTAGCTTCCTTACCTGGGCAGACACGTGTTTTCTCTCTGAACCGGCCCCGCTAATAAATTCCCCTTTTCGCCCATAAAATCACATACAATAGGGGTTACAAAGAGTTGGTCTTGGCTCTTAAACAGTATAAACATAGACCTTTAAACTGAAATTATATGGCCTCACATAAATTTCCTCTTTTAATAGAGACTTTAGGGGATGTCCTGCTCCAGAAGAATGCTGCTTTAAGAGCCTCATGGACTTCCAGGATGCAGACAGATGCTCCAATAATATAACTAGGTAAATTCACAACCCAACAGCAAAGTAAGAGAGGCCTTTGGGCAACAACTCTATATCAGATAAGCGTGATATCTGGATGGATACCAGATTCAGAATATAACAGTTACTCATTTCAACTTTAGTTAGGTTAGATAATTGTAACAACTATGTGGATGGTCCACTGTGTGGTGGTTAAATCAAGGTCTGTAGAATTATGTAACTGAAAATTCATCTCTTTCTAATAGTGAAAGGGGTGCACAGAAAGCTTCCGCAATCAGTGTTTTTCCCTTCCTGGAGAAGGGGACAGTAACCCCTGCCCCACTCTTTTTGGCTGATTAGCTGGAAATGGGTGATTCTTTTTGTCTCCCCCCCCCCCCTTTGTCTTCTGGGGCAAACAGGTAGAAGCCCTATGGAGGACTACCTGGCATTCTCACCTATAAACATGCTTTTGGCAAGAAATGATCACTAGGCAAGTCTTCCAGTGCTCTGCCCCTTGAGCCAGTGGACCTTTTATATTTGCAGAATAATACCTGGATTGAATAAATGGTTTCTTACTTTCTATTCCCTAAACCTGAGTATTGACTTATTTATCTCACTGACTAGTGTAAGTAAAAAAAAATATTTGGAAACCAGTAGTTTATATTGTAGTGTACTGTGCACAACATAACTGCAAGGGGTGTGCACCAGGAGCCCATTTTGCTTTTCAATTTTCATTATTGTTTTTGTTATTAGGCATCTTAATTTTCTTGTATTCGTTATTGAGAATTTAATTTTTTGTTTTTATTTTTGTTTTCCATTAGTTTGAATGAGAAATGGATTTCTGCCTGTAACTTCTTCATTTTTTATCTGATTTGCATGGACTTTAGAGAAATTGTATTCCTAACACAGGGAAACATCCCTAAAAAAAAGCATAAAGAGTAGATAACGGGTCCCAATTTTATAAGTGATTGAAGTTTTGTGGTTTGTGCAAACATTTCCAGCTGTAATGTCTTTGTTTTCCATCCATTATTGGTGACATTTGGACCCATTGTACTTCATATGCAAGGCATCATCCCTGGAAATCTTTAAAAATATTTGATAAACAGTCCTGATTTTATAAGCAAATTGATCATTTCACGGTTTACTCACACATTTCTAGCTGCAGAATCTGATATCCATTCCAATTTGGTTGAAATTTGGACAGATTGTTCCCCTAATGCAATGGATCATCCCTGAAAAATTTCAGAAAGATTAAAACATTTCTAAGCAATAGCAGTTTCATGATTTTAATAGATTTTGTAAATTTCCTTAGATCACTTGCCAGTGTTGACTCTGTTTATACTATAGAGGTATACTAGATGAAGAGATCTGCTTTTTGGAGTATTTTTACATAGAGTGAAGAAGACAAGAGTATATGGGCAGAGCAGGTGCATCTCCAGAGAATGAGCATATACCAGAGATTCTCTAATGTTTGTCACAGTGGTACAAGATGTGTTTGTGATGCCAATTTGGCCAACAGAAATGCCACGCATATATCATTCTGTGCTATGATAAACCCAACCCCTCTCCCTCATTTGTTACTGGAATGTTGGAAGCATCTGCTTAGGAAAGAGCCAATAATGGATCCTCTTATGTCCTCTGTCACAGTGTTGCAGGGTGTGTTTGGGGTTCCAATTAGCCAGCCTGGATGTGTCAATTATGTCTCTTGATTGCTGGGTTGCTTCCCCCTCCCTTGTTCCTTGCTGACTTAATTCCTCTTTTGTCCTGAAATTTTAGGGTTTTGTCCCAAAATTTTCAGGACTTGTATTTGCACGACTTCTGTTAAAATCACAAATGTTCAGTTGCTTATAAAATTAGGGCATTTTATCAAATCTTTATGAGATTTTTGGGATAGATGGTCCTTTGCATGAGGGATACACTGAGTCCAAATTTTATCTATATTGAATGGACAACAAAGACGCTACAGCTAGATGTGAGTGCACAAACCACAAAATATAAATTGTTTATAAAATCAGGACCTATTATACAGTCTTTCTGAAATGTGGCACAGCTGATCCCTGGTTTAAGGGATATAATTTGTCCAAATCCCAGGGATCGTCAGAAAATAAGGTACGGCCAGAAATGCATCACAAATCATAATGCTTATAAAATCTGGACCCTCTGTCCAATCCTTCTGAAATTTAGCAGTCATGTTTTCTGCAGTGAGAGGTACAATCTGTTCAATTTTATTAAAATTAGATGCAAAACAAAATAGCGACAGTCTAAAATGTATGTCCCAAGGTCAGGAAATAATAAAATAATAACAAATAGAAAATTAATTATTATTTTGTAAATGTTTTAATTGTTATTAAAAAACAATAACAAAAATGCTAATTTCATTAGCAGACTAGACTATTGCAACATGCTCTACATAGGGCTACCCTTGGTTACAATCCGGAGACTGCAGCTGGTGCAGAATGCGGCGGCCCATTTCCTTATGGGGATGGGTCACCATCAGCACATTACATCAGTGCTCTGTTCTCTTCACTGACTGATGATAGTCTTCTGGGCTTGATTCAAGGTTTCGGTTTTAACCTATAAAGCCCTAAACAGCCTGGGCCCTGCCTATTTACTAAGGATGTGCGAATGCGGTTCGGGCGTTTGGTGATCGGCCCAAACTCGGCCAGTTCAGATGGCCGAACCGAATGACTGAAGCCCCGAATAGTTCAGCCGCGTTCAGGGGAGTTCAAATGAGTTTGGGCAGGAAAAACAGGGCTGGAAGGCCCAGGGGGTGGCGGCAGATGAGGAGTAGACTTCCTTTTTACAGGGGCGGAGAGGCTTGGACTAGCAGCCAGCATGCCCAATCAACATCCCTCTTTTCCTCAGACCACTGGCTTTGCAGTCTGTGATTGGCTACGGACTAGGCTGCATGGAGCCAATGGAGCTTGTGGTAAGGTGAGTGCAGCAAGTAACAAAAGTCATTGCCCTCCCGCCTTCCAATTCCTTCTGAGCTAGCCACTGATCCTGTCAGCAGATGTTTTCAGAAGTCTCCCTCTCCCAGCAGTTTGTGTTCCTAATCCATTGCCATCCTCCTCCTATTTCACGCATTTCCACACATTTACCTCCATAGTTTCATTTATTTAAATTAGATTAAATAGATTTAGGTGTTATTTTTAATTTTTACCCATCCCTGTGTTCTTTCTCCCTACCCTCCATTGAATCCATCCCTCCTCCCTGTATATATTCCATCCCTGATTCCCTTCCCCTGTTTTTGGATTTATTTAGAGTAGCATTAGATTGATCCAGGTTTCATTTCAGTTTTATACCCCTCCCTGTGTTGCTTGTTGTGAGCTGTCTGTATTCCCCCCATCCTTCTGTGTGTGGGGGGTGGGTGGGTGGACGGACAGAAGGACGGACAGATAGTTTATTTATTTATTTCTTATTTATTTCTAGATTTATACTCCACCCCTCCTGAGAACAGCTCGGGGTGGCTAGTTGTAGAAGTTAGCTTAGTTATTGAGATAGATAGAGATAGCGTGTAGTGATTCAGTTTTATTATTTTATAGTGTTTTTGTAGGACTAGGCCTTTGTAGATATTAGATAATATTCCATTTAGTTTCATAGGTTTTAGAATAGTTAATAGTTTTTAGAGTTAGTGTAGATATATATATTAGATTATCAATTTCAATACATTTAATGAAATATAAAATCTTCCTCTACATTCTTTGGGTCAGAGAAATGGAGAAGGAAAGCAGGAGAGGCTGGTCTACTGCCCGTAAGGTGGGCAATGGGGCACATGGCAGATGTGGCAGGGGCCATACCAGCAGAGTGGGGGCAAAAAATCCTCCATCTTGGCGCATTTTAAGTTGGTGAGGCCGGATGATCCCAGGGAGGTGAAGTAAACTTTGTGCCAGAAGGTGGTGAAGCATGGGCAGGTGCTAAACAACCTTGGCACAGCTTCCATGGTGAGGCACCGCAAGGGATGCCACAGTGCTGTTCTGTTAAGCAGGCGGGCAGGGGCAGTGGACACCAGCAGGTTTCCAACTGCAGCAGCCGGTCGTCTGACTCCATCAGCGGGCAAGCGTCCTGATCTAACAGGTGTCTCTAGCAGCAAGAGCAGTATCACTGCTAGGGGGGATAAGCAGCAGCAGCAGCAGCAGAAGCAGCAGTGCATCATGGAGGAGCTGGGGTGGGGGGAGGTGCCAAGTCCCTCGGCAGCTGCAGGATGTGAAGGGTGGCACCACGCACATGTTGGGAGAAATGATTGCCCCAGATGGGCAGCCCTTCTTGGTGGTCAAGGGCATGGGGTTTAGGTGACTGATTGACTTCCTGGACCCCTAAGTTAAGCTTCCCTCATACACCACCCTGAGTCAGCAGGTGGTGCCAGCCCTGTACCAGGCTTTAAAGGAGCGGGTGAAGGAGCAGCTGGCAAGGGCTGGGGGTGCCACCGTCCACTTCACCACAGACCTGTGGTTCAGTAGGAATGCTCAGTACACCTACCTGGCAGTGACGGCACACTGGCGGCAGGACACGGACACAATGTTTGGCAGTGACAGGAGGGGTTCCAAAGCAAGGTATAGGTGGGCCCTGCTTCAAGCAGATGTCATGGACAGCCCCAAACTACTCAGAACATCGAGCCAGCCCTGACTGCCATGGTGAGGGAGTGGGTCATGCCAGGCGCACTCTTCACCAAGGGGTGAGTGGTGATGGACAATGCGGCCAGCATACTGAGGGCAGTCCATGAGGGGGGATTCACCAGCATCCCTTGCACCGCACACACCCTTCACCTGGTGGTCAGGAATGCTCTGGGATTGGGGGGGAAGGGAATTGGGACAGGCATCCTTAACTCCCTGAAAGAGTGGGGGAGGAGGCTGGCCAGTTTCTTTAACCGGAGGCTGAAGGGCAGTAACCTCCTCCAGGCAAAACAGGCCGAGCAAGGCTGCCCAGTGCACCAGCTGGTGCAGGATGTGTCCACCCATTGGAATTTGACCTTCCTGATGCTCAAGAAGCTTCTTGAGCAGAAAGCCACCTTGCATCAGGTTCAATTGGTGATGGACAGTGGGGAACGTCCAGGGTATGATGGGGTGGAATGGGAGATCCTGGCTCACACGGTGTTCATCCTCAGATTGTTCCTGGCCATGACGGAGACCATCAGCTCCTCTACGGCCACCATCAGCCAGGTGACCCCTCTGGTCCAGAGTCTCCTGAGGAGGCTGGAGGAGATTCTCCAGGGATGGGATTGTGGCCCTCAGGGCAGGAAGCTGGCGGATGAGGTGGTTGGCCTGGTGTGGCAGCTGAAGGCAGGGCTGAAGGTGCAGTTCGATGAGCTCCTGAAGTGTGTAGAATATGTTTTGGAAACCATGCTGGACCCCAGGGTAAAGGGCAGCATGGTACGCCAGACAGCGCTCTATGGGCACGGAAAGGGTGACCTGGTGGAGAGGGTCTGGCAGGCAGAGTGGGCTCTTGAGAGTGCGCAGCAGCAGCAGCAGGATGCCCCTGAGGATATGGGAGCAGCCACCCATTTCAGCTGGTGGGGTCTATCCCTGCCCCCAGTCCTAGCAGTAGTAGCACCAGCAGCAGGCTGAGCAGCATCAGCACCCCTATTGCAAGCAGCAGCAGCTCGTATGTGCAGGGCACTCAGGAAAACATGGGCTCGTGCACAGCAGGGCAGGCAGTGTGGCTGAGGGCAGTAGTGGAGGTGGTGCCCAGGCAGAGTTATGTGAGTGAGTATGACAGCACCTCAGCAGCAGTGGATTTCTATCTGGAGGAGCCATGCATCAAACCCAGCAGTGGTCCCTTGACCTACTGGGCCAGCAAGACCAATGTGTGGCCAGCCCTGTCCAAAGTGGCCAAGAGTCTGTTGTCCTGTCCACCAACGAGTGTCCCCAGCACGTGGGTTTTCTCTATGGTGGTGGATATTTGCTCGCCGCACCGCCTGAGACTGGGAGCCAAGTTGGTGGAGCAGTTGCTGTTCCTTAAGGTGAACCTTCCACTGCTGGGATTTCCCGAGTTGCTCCTGGACATGGATTGATGGTGCATTGGAACATGCCATCCCATGCCAGGGACAATCTTGGGACAGGGCTCCTCCTCAATCTGGGCTGCTGCTGCTGAGGTGCTGTCCCTCCCTCCCAATGCCCAGCACCCGCCCTACCTCTCTCTCTCTCTGTGACTAGATGGCCTCAGCCTGCCTATCTGACTGGCCTCATGACGCAGGGTGGCATTGGGAAACTGAAAGCCTGCCAGCCGGCCACTGTCTAGATGATCTAGGCCTGCCTATCTGACTGGCTCTCTCTCGTTCGCGATGCACAGTTGTGGGGGTCTGAACTCTGCTGGACTGAAAACACGAACCTTAACTAGGTTTTTGGAATGAACGTCCGAACATCTGAACCCCGTTCTGTTCGCACATCCCTATCCACGGGTTTTCTGCCTGGTCAATCCAATGTCTGATGCTGCTGCCAATGCTGCCTCTGCTGTCTGTGGCACGGGTTCTGTGCCCTGGAAACCCAATGTCCACTGCCAATGCCACCTCTGCTGTCTGTGCCATGGGTTCTGTGCCCCGGCAATCCAATTTCCTCATCTGCTGCCTCTGCTGTGCCATGGGTCCTGTGCCCCAGCAATCCAATGTGTGCTTCTGCTGACTCTGCTGTGCCACGGGTACTGTGCCCCGGCAATCCTATGTCTGCTACTGTGTGGCCATGTGATTCACCACTGAGCAAGGCTTGACCAATTGGCAGAATATCTTGTTGAGATCCGGAGAGTAGGATGCAAGCCTGCAATGTCCAGGCAAGTTGAGGTGCCAGCCAGCCTGCAAGTTGGGGTGCCAGCCAGCCTGCAAGTTGGGGTGCCAGCCAGACTGCCATTTCTCTGCCTATGCCAGCCAACCTGCAACACCCGGCTGAGCAGGGATGCCAGTCACCAAGCCATGGCCGGGCCTCTTCTGCTGCTCCGCCCATGCCAGTCAGCCTNCCAGACTGCCATTTCTCTGCCTATGCCAGCCAACCTGCAACACCCGGCTGAGCAGGGATGCCAGTCACCAAGCCATGGCCGGGCCTCTGCCACTGGTCCGCCACTGCCAGCCTGCAATGCCAAGACAAGTAGGGGTGCCAGCCAGTCCAGCCCCAGGAGCCACCATCAGAGTTTAGGGACATACGTTCCAGGCAGGGAGGACTGTTGTTCCACTTGTCTGCAAGTGTCCCACACAGAGACCAGCCAGCCTGCAACCCCTGTATGAGTAGGGGTGCCAGCCAGGGAGGCCTGGCAGAGCCTCTTCTGCTGCTCCGCCCATGCCAGTCAGCCTCCAATGCCCAGCCAAACAGGGGTTCCAGCCACCGAGCCCTGTCTGGGACCCTGATGCTTCTCCACTGATGCCAGCCAGCCTCCAATGCCCGACTGAGTAGTGGTTCCAGCCACTCCAGCCCGAGGACCTACCGTACATTACATTCAGGGAGGGCTGTCATTCCACTTCATCCAGAAGCTGACAGTCTTGTCCCAGGACCCACCATCAGGGTTCTGGGGCCGTCATTCTGCTCATGGGGAGCCATCATTCCACCGCATCCAGAAGTAGCCACTCCAGTTCCAGAACCCACCATCAGGGTTCTGGGGCCTACATTACAGGCATGAGGGCCTGTCCATCCACATCATCTAGAAGCTGCCACTCTAGTCCCAGGACCCACCATCAGGGTTCTGGGGCCGTCATTCCACTCACGGGGAGCCATCATTCCACTTTATCTAGAAGCTGTTACTCCTGTCTCAGGACCCACCATCAGGATTCTGAGGCCATCATTTCACTCACCTGGAGCCATCATTCCATCACATCAAGAAACAGCCAGCCACTCCAGCACCCACCGTCAGGGTTCTGGGGCCTATGTTACAGGCATGATGGGCTGTCCATCCACATCATTGAGAACTGCGGTGGGGGCAGCCAAGTCCATCGGCAGCTGCAGGACATGGAGGGTGGTGTGGCTTTCAACTGAAGTGCATGTTGGGGGAAATGATTGTGCTTGATGGACAACCCTTCTCGGTGGTCGGGGCTTTGGGGTTCAGACACCTGATTGGCTTCCTGGACCTCCAGTTTCACCTTCCCTTGCACACCACCCTGAGTCAGGCTGACATCAATGCCTGGCAGCCTGTCCGAGCCTCTGCCACTATCCCCTCAATGCCATCCTGCAGTGCCCGGCCAAGTAGGGGTGCTGGCCAACAAGCCCTGGCCAGGCATCTGCCACCACTCCACCGATGCCAGCCTGCAATGCCCTGGCCACTATGGGTCCCAGACACCAATCCCCAAGCCTTCCCGGCTTTTGCTGCTGCCACTGGCTCTCTAATGACCAGCTCTGGTGCCATGGGCACCCCCAGGGGCCAAGTGCCAAGCCTGCCTGACCGGGCAACCTGGGGTGGCAAGCGCCAAGCCTTCCTGGTCTCTGCTGCTGCAGCTCCTGCTGCTGCTGCATCTCAGATGGCCATCCATGGTGTCACAGGCACCCCACAAGGCCAAGCACTGAGTCTGCCTGCCCGGGCAACCCGGGGTGCCAAGCGCCAAGCCTTCCCAATCTCTGCTGCTGCTGCTGCTGCTGCTGCTGATGCTGCTGATGCTTCTGCTGATGGGTCTCCGATGCCCAGCCCTGGCACCATGAGTCCCCCTGGAGGTGCCTGAAGCACGCCAAGCCCCCCAGTGGTGCCAAACTCCACAGAACGTTTGGAAGGGGTCCGATCTCCACTGGACTGAAACCCCGAACCCAAACTAAGTTTTTAGTCTGAATGGCAGAACATCTGAACTCTGTCCTGTTCACACATCCCTGCTATCTACAGGATCATCTCATCCTCCAGGTTTTGAATCAACCCCTGTGGTCAGCTGGGAGCACCCTCCTTCAGATCAACCCCTGCAGTCATCTGGGAGTGCCTTCCTTGAGGTTCCCTGAGTTTCTCAGATGGCAACTGTGGGGAAGGCATTCTTGCTGACTGCACCACGGTCATGGAACTCCCTCCCAATAGACGTCCGCCTGTCCCCGGAGTGTCCCTCCTTCCAAAGACAATGTAAGCCTGTTCCACCAGGCTTTTGGTGAAGAAGATGGGTCATGGGTGGGGGGTTGGGGGTTGTGTGGATGTTTTATGCTTTGTTGTGGGTTTTATTGCTGTTGTAGCATATTGTTTTAAAGATGTTTTGAGTCGCCTAGAGCTGCTGTAGCAGGAGGGGTCGGCAAATAAATAAATTATCATTATTATAAAAATAAAAACAAAATGCACACCCATAATAACTACCATCAGCTGGGCCACCCACATACCAACCTATATCAATTTCCTCCAGCCTTACAGAGACGGGTGCTGGGAAATAGGGTAATGCAACATTCATGGGTAAGCCCTGCTCTCATGCTGTATACCAGGACATTGTGTACCTAAATCAGGTTGCAATTGAGTACTGATCAATACCCAATGTCAGGTAGATTTGCATACTAGACATTCATCAGGTATATCTCTTTTTACAGGTACTGGCTTTAGCTCCACTTTAGGGAACTTAAACCACTGTTCTTCTTGAAAGTAAATTAGAATTTGGCATCTACTACTATCAGCCCCATTTTCCAATCTCAGAGACAATTCCCAAGAATGGAATGTGTTCAGTTAAATAAGAAGGGATTCTCACTCATGATGAATGACATTTGCATAAATGTTATATAAATGCTTCTCGAGACACTGTTAAAATTGGGTTTCTTTCCCTAACAGTAAAACAAAAAAAGAAAAAGTACTCACTGTGTCTAAACTTTGCATGCAAAGCAGACATGAAGGCATAGAAGGATCATCAGAAGTACATAAAGTATTATATGAGAATAGCACATATCCCACCTGGAAAATTTAAGTTCTATTTAAATAACAAAATGGTTGCAGAAAATATCTTTAAGAGTTTCTAGCTATTGAAGAAAGTTTTTACACTGTTTGCCCTTCTGTATCTTGTCCTTCAGACATCTTTTTGTAATAAGGAGCCCAGAATGAAGATGGAAGCTATAAAGAACTATTCACAAAGAGGACATGACCTTGCAAAGACCTGCAGATGTACTTTTATTTGCTTATTTCTTTATCATACCATTTTTTATTCTGCACCCTCCTGCTAACAGCAACTCAGGGCAGCTAACAATATGCAATTCAAATGTAAAATACAGTAATATAAATATAATACACATAAAACTATAATATAAATACAACCATAAAACACTACAAAATCCACATAGTGGAGCACAAAAATACAGAAGGCCCTTCCACTTAACCCTCAACCCACCACCCCTTACCCATCTCCCTTGCCAAAAGCCTGGTGGAACAGGTAGGTCTTACACTTTCTTTGGAAGAAGGAGAGGTCTGGGGCCAAATGGGCCTCTTCTGGAAACGAGTTCCACAGCCTCAGTGCAGCCACTGAGAATGCCCTCTCCATAGTTGCCCCCTGAGATAACCAGAGAACCTCGTGAAGGGCGCTCCTGACTGACTGCAGGGGTCGGTCCAGAGCCTGGGGAGTGAGGCGGACCCACAGATAGGTAGGGCCTAGACCAGATAGAGCTTTATAGGTAAGCACCAACACTTTGAATTGGGCCCAGAAGACAAGAGGCAGCCTGTGGAAAGAACGGAGCTCTGGTGTAAAGTGTTCGTGGCGACCTGCCCCCGTGAGGAGATGGGCCACTGCATTCTGCACCAGTTGCAGTCTCTGAACAGTCATCATGTGTAGCTCCACATAGAGCATGTTACAATAGTTCAGGTTTGAGATAATGAGAGCATGGATGATAGTGGCCAGGTTGGAGTCGGAGACATATGGTTAAAACTGCGGCACCAGATGTAACTGGCAAAACTCGCTTCTTTCCACAGCCCCGACCTGGGCATCCAGGTGGAACTGAGATTCGAGGAGCAATCCCAGACTTTGAACCTGAGGGACCAGATTTTTTAGTGTATGCATCTACAAAGAAAAATGATCTACAGTTCAATAAAGTTACCAGACAAGGCTATCATACAATTTTGAAATGGATCTTGAATTTAATGTGGAGTTGCCAGTGGTACCACTTTTCTCTTTCTCTCTGTGTGTGTGTGAGAGAGAGAGAGAGAGAGAGAACTGTCAGGCAAATGTATGTCGGAGCATGCAGCCACATGATACACCTGGGGAGGATACCACACATTGGGTAGCCTTAACCCACTCTGGGCAGCTGGTCCAGCTGATGCAGTGCATCTTGTAACCAGCTGTTGCCAGATGCTCCCCCACCACAATGTTGGGTGAGCAGCTGACTAGCTACTATGTGCTGCATCCTTGGGAAAAGTCCGAGGACGCATTGCGTAGCAGCCTTACCCCATATGAGCAAGGCTGCCCAAGAAGTGGCTACCCATGTGCCGGGACCCCTTCTTCCCCATCAAGTGGTGAGCTCCACAGTGGGGCTTTGAGTGGTGGCTTCTGTCACCAGTCACGCGCTGCCACATCATGGCCAGGGCAGAAATTTGGTCAGCCTGAGGGAGTGAGGCACGGCAGGGGTGTGTGCCTGCTCTTGTGTGTCTGTATTTATTGGTTCGGCTTTCACCATGCACTATACACAATACAAAAGAAACAGACAACACAACACATTTTAAAATGGGCTTCATACAAATACAATATTCTGAGTTTACCCAAAATACAAAATTTTACCAAATTTCTTCCCCCTCTAAGGGTGATAAAAACTTGCACTTCTCAGGGCTTACATAGCAAATGCTCGGCCCTTATATAATAGCACCCAGCCCCTTTAAGGCTTCCATCACAGGGCTCACAGGCGGCAAATGCCCAACCCCTGAATGATAGATACCCTACCCTTCTCGGGCCCGCAAGTAACCAATACTTGGCCCCTGAACAATAAATGCCTCACCCCTCACAGGGCCCACATATGGCAAATACTCAACTTCTGAATGATAGATATCTCACCCTTCATGGGGCCTGCATCCAGTAAATGCCTGGCCCCTGGATGGGAGATGCCTCACCCTTCACAGGGTCTACATGCAGCTATTCCTTGGCCCCTGCGTGATAAATGCCCTATCTTCATGAGGCCCGCAAGCAGCAAATGGTTGACTCCTGAGTGGTAGATACCTCATCCTTCATGGGGTTCACATATGGCCAATGCTAGGCCCCTGAGTGTTCAGAGTCAGTTTATTAAGGAATTAGCTTCCACTATTTCCCCAAAACAATGAGGAACATATAAATAATTCCATACAAATAGTTCTGCATCCGATAATCAAAACAGCCTCAACATTGCAACAGATCCATGACATAAAATAAAAGCTAGGACCGTAAATAATAAATCAACACCTACAACAAAAAGTAGATAAAAGCCACATGACTGGGATCTGGATTTGTAATATAATATAATATAATATCACACAATAGAAATTATAACAATTTCTAATACAGATTCAGAGTTCAGCTCTGTTTTCTCGTCCGCTCTACCAAAAGACCAAAAATAGCCAACAACTTCATAGTCAGAGGGTCCTTAGATGTCAAAAGAAATACGATACGTTGTTGACAGGAAAAAAACAGTCTCTCACTCAACAGAGTCTCAATCCAAATGGTCCTAAGCTCAGCATAATGTGGACAGACAAAAAGAACATGCTCAATATCCTCAATAATATCAGGATTGCAAGTGCAGCATCTTTGGCTAAAGTTGAGCTTGGCAACTCAACCTACTGTAACAGCAGTTTCAAACATTTTAAATCTCAGAAGGGTAACTATCCTATGTAGTGACGTGCTCTGCAGCTCAACCAAATAGGCCTCCACTGTGAAATTATCTTTCAATAAATGGTACCAGGGTTCTATTTTATTTGCAGTAGTTCTGACTAGATCATCTTGAGCAGAGACGTCCAATCATCTTTGCTTAAGGACAGAAGTAAGAGCATGTTGCGGAAGAGTTTGACAAAAAACAGGAGAGAAATTGGACTGTGGTAAGTCATGCCTAAGTTCTCTCCACCATCTATATTGTTTAGCACTCACAAGATGGTGTTGCTCAGTCCAGCATTGGTGCACCAGACAAGAGCCATCCAAATGGCAGAGTTTGTCCTCAAAAGCCAACACTCTGATTCTGGCCAAAGCAGCCACCACATGGAGGCCAGTCAGCGCAGCATGCCCTTAATAAGCCTCTAATAAAGGTGTTCTGCGCCACTTCCACCTCATGATTATAAGAATAGAATGTCAGCTCTGTGCCAAACAGAAGTTGAGATAAGACCTTCTCCCTAAAGACCTCCACTACCGCATCTATAGAGTCTTAGAAGCCCAGCCACTGTACATTTGGCTTTATTTATAAGGCTTTTCCTGTGATTATTCCAAGTACATGACTTTGAGAAAATCAGACCTAAGTACCTTGTATGTTTAACTTGCGGCAATAAGGAATCACCAACCCACCAGTTAGGTCTGGACTTGGAACACCCAAAGTTAATTGTATGTGATTTTGAGGCATGAATTGTCATGCAATAAATTTTCAGACTGTCAAGGCATTTCTGCAGACCTTTTTGTATTTGTGAAAGCAGCAGTACATCATCTGCATGAAGCAGAATAGCAAGACTATGGGTGATTTCATACGTTACGAGATCACAGTGAACCACGGTGAATACCCACCTGTGGTCACTGTGCCTCGAACGTCTGTTTGGCGGCTGCCAGATGTTCACCACGGTCAATACCCACACGGGGTCATTTTCAACCATGCTTCCCAGGTGAGCCGTGGGAATTTCCTGGGAAACGTGGTGAAAGTGATCCCCGGCGGGGACCCCCCCAAAAAATCACGTCTAGTCGGGCGCCAGAGCCCGGGATCACCGGCGGGATCCCGGGCCGTGGCGAATTTGGCCAGATGCTGCGGCTGCATTGGCCCCGCCACCCGCCCATCTCCCCAGAGGGAGGGCAGCGGGGAGCGTGGAGGGGGCGGGGCCGTGCGGCCGCATGTTGCGCCGCGCGGCCCCACCCCCTCCCTGATTCCCCGCCGGTATCCCCTGACACATCTGATACGGCATGACGGGGTCATTCCGGCGGGGGATGATTTGGTTGTTTTCGGTACGGGGCCAACTGGCCCCGTAACATCTGAAAACACCCTATGGTTGCCTATTGGGGTGGGATCAGCACTCAAGCTGGCAATGGCATCAACTAAGTCATTGGGTGTTTTCAGACTTGATGAGATTACAGTGAACCACGCTGAATACCTACATGTGGTCACAATGGGTGATTTCAGACATTACAAGATCACACTCAGCCACTGTGGGTATTTTCAGATGTTACGAGATCACGCTCAACCACAGTGAACCACGCTCAAACCCGCGGCAGGGCCAAAGGGCCCTGAACGTCTGTTCGGCGCGCACCAGATGTTCATCACGCTCAATACGCACATGGGGCCAATTTCAACCATGCTTCCCGGGCTAGCCGGGGGAAGGTCCCGGGAAGCGTGGTCAAACGGACCCACACCGGGAACCAACCAAAAGTAACATGTGGACGCCAATCCCCGCGCGGAACCAAACAAAACGAGACCCAGCCGGGGACGAGGCATGCAGCGTCGCTGCCAGGCAACCAGAAACAACACAACCACCGGAGGGAGATTTAAAGCGAAAGCGGCAGCAAGCAAGCATGGCAGGATGGAGCGAGGAGGGAGGCGGAAGAGAGCGGAGGCACAGACAGCGACAGTGGTGGGGCAGGAGCCAGAGGAGGTGCAGGCAGGCCCAGCGATGCAGGTGGAGGGGGCACAGGCAGAGGAAGGGGGCCCACGGGTGCTCCCGACCAGGGAGGCGACCCAGGCACAACGCCCACAGCTGCAGCTGGGTCGTGACGCCCCGGGGACAGCGGCCAGAATGGGCCCTGAGCAGGCACCCAGGAAAAGGGTAAGGGGGAACAATGGGGGGGCACAGGGGG